>JAZHYW010014758.1:0-27533 GCA_037355805.1 Ixodes ricinus
GATATAACTATGAATAATACGAGCGTCTTTCCGTGGAGAGGAGTTGAGGTGCTAGCGGGAAATCAGTGCGGGTTATCCTTTCCGCGCCAGGCGGGTAACAAACTGGCACTGTCCCACGTTTCAACTATGAAACGTTTTTTTTTTTTTGGCTAAGAATACGATATCTTGAAATGTATTGAAGACATATTATTTCAAACATAAAATGTACAAAAATGTCCCACACGCGTTTTTACGGTTACATAGTTATAAAAGCCTCGCCCGTGCTCGGCTGACTAGGGTGACTCGCGTCATATGATTTTCGTGTTTAAACGGGTAAAAATTATTCGGTGGGGTTGATGTCCTCACAGCACTCATTTTTCTAAAGGAAAGCAAACTTTACATAGAGGATGTTTTGAAGAGTTGGAAGGGACATCCTGTTTCTTAGGTCTGACTTTGTGAGGGACACGTGGCTGAATACTCTCTCCATGGCCGCATTTGCCATGCAGTGTCTGGAGCGCGATGGCAAATTCGGATAGGAACGAAAACATGGCTGCCCTTGCACTTTGAACTTGGCCTTGTTCAGATTATTCATTGTTCTAAATCTGTTGTTAATTGTTATGGCTCATTGTGGTTTAAGAAACTTCGAGGTTTCGCGGAAAAGCCTCCTTTGTTATATACGGTACAGCAAGAGTTATCGGACGACATCAAATTCTACTAGATGCCTTGAGTTGCCTTCAGTGTCATTTTTCCTCGGAAAACGTGCGTCCTTAGGAGGATGGTGGGAAACTCGAGGATATAAAAGACGCCAGTAGGAAGGAGAGAGAACTTGAGAGCATAAGATAAGCCACAAGGAATACAAAAGCGATATTCAGAGCTGAATCTAGGTCACTCTAGCTAGCTGGAGCTAATAGGATTTTGCGTCACGACCACGCATCTTCACAAAAAAGTTTCTGAGAGCGGGAATCTAGAAAAGGTGGACTGTCCCAGGTAGCACCGAGTTCTGGGCCAAAACTTGGCTTTTGTCTGGGAGTTTAGGGCATTGAAAAGCCCGAAGAAGCCAAAGTAGAGCCAAACCTGGCCTCCCTTGGCAACAGTCTGGGTATTTTGGCCCTAATTTGCCAAAGAAGTGCCAAATTTAGGCTTCACTGCCTGTTAGTTTGGCTGGCATCTGGCATCTTTGCGCCTAAATTGCCTAACAAACGCCAGAGTTAGGCTTACTGCCCGGTAGTTCGGCAGATATTTGGCATTTTTGGGCCAAAATCGCCAAACTTATGCCAAAGTTAGGCTTCACTTTTTGATAGTTCGGCTGTCATCTGGCACCTTCGGGCCAAAATTGCCACAGATCTGCCAGAGTTAGGCTTACTACCTTGTAGTTCGGTTGACATCTGGCATATTTGGGCCCAGGTCGCCAAACTAGTGCCAAAGTTAGGCTTCGGTTCCCGATAGTTCGGCTGTCGTCTGGCAGCTACGGGCCAAAGTCGCCAAACAAGTGCCAAAGTTAGGCTTCGCTTCCCGATAGTTCAGCTGTCATCTCGCTGCTACGGGCCAAAGTTGCCAAACAAGTGCCAGAACTAGGCTTAGTGCCTTGGAGTTCGGCTGATGAGATATTTGATGTACGCGGGTGTACGCGGGTGGTCCTCATCTTAATTAAATAGAAATCAAGTTTTATTCCGCTGGCCACTTTATCTTATTTTGGGTGTCTCTTGATTTCTCCAGTCCAAAGGTGGGCTGATTGTTTTGGCACGGCTGGACCAGGCTTTGCAAACGCAAATTGTGCCGGATGTTGTACTCGCGCGTAGGTACACACGCAAATATCGGGACGGGCCGGGAGACTGGTTCGACATTAAGGCGCGTTCACACCGGCGATGCGATCTAGTCGCGCGATAACTTTCATTGCAAAAGCGACCATCGCGGGCAAAAAGCGACGCGATTTGAGCAGTCGCTTCCTGACCCGACTTTTTGCGATGCGATCTAGTCGGGGAGAGGCTGAGCCAATCAACGGCGTTAGAAGCGAGAGTTTTAAAAAGCGACTCGCCAACGAAGGCGTTGGACTCGCTCATCGCACACGCCAGAGTGACCATCGAATTATTTTTTTTTGCGATGCGATTTAATTGCATTGCGCGACTGCTTACGTTTTCGGTGTGAATGCGCCTTTACAGAAAGTGCTGAGATCGAGCTAGCGCTGCGAGAGACTGATGTGCGCATGTCTCCTCAAGAGATATCAATATTAGGCGGCGCATTGCAAAAGCGAGCGTGGCTCTGTGCGTGTCTTGCATTGTGACTGAGCACTGTCAAATCCTAGCGATAACAAAGAGCGGAAACGACCGGGGCTCCGTGGCGCCGCTCCCGCATTACACTTGGGGAAATAAAATGAAATCCCGGAACTTGTACTATTTGAGCGTGTTGGTACTTTTTAAACATTTAGAAAATGGGGACACATAAGGGACGATACATACAAGACAATCTTTCAACCTCAACAACATTCCTTTTCGGCTTCAAGCTCAAAGCCCGCCCGCTCCGTGGGAGTACAGGACAGGAAAATCTTGGGGGAAGGAGAGGAAGCGGGGCCAGGTACAATGCGCAAACGGGGCAATGCCTCAACGACCGACTCCGAGAACATCAAATGGACGCCGAAAGAGCTGCTTCGGATTCTCAGCACCCGATCGTCATTCACGGAAGAAAATATCCCGGCTTCGCCCCTAATTTTGCCGGCGCGACAGCCATGGGAGGCCACTACGAGCAAGTCGGGAGAGAAATAATTGAGGCCTATCGCGGATGGCGACGGGCCCGCAAAACATAAGCACCCCTTCTATTTCGCTCTCAAGAAAGGAGATTATCTTTCTGAGGCCCACAATGGAAGCCGAACGCTGACAGACTAGCCAAGGCGACAAGGTCACCAACAGAAGCGGCCTTTCCTTTCATTCCGTTCCATTTCATTCCAGAGAAGGGCTGGGATTCCCCGTCCCTTATTTCCCTACTGTTGAACTGGTCGGCATACACTCCTCCCCTGCAGCTTTGACTGTACAGCAGGATTTTTTTTTATAAGTTGTTTTCGTTTTTTTCTTTCACTCTAAAGCGTCGAGAATGCAGAGGGAGCTTAGCTTCTTATTGCTGCCCCTTCGACCTCGCCTTTTGCAAATCCTCCCCGCCTGCTTTTGTGTCTTGGTGTGGCTGACAGGGAGCGCGACAGCCGCTTTAAGCAAATCAAAAGGGTGGAGTGAAACGCGTGACCTCTCTACGTAGGACGCGTAGGACAAAAACGTTTGGAGGAAAAATTTTCACGTGACTCTTTCTGTCACGCTGATGGGATCTCTGGGGCTGTCGTTTTCGCCGTTTGCCTAGTTATAGAAACAGGCGGGTCACGTAGGTCCGGTTTTCGAAATGCGCTCTTCAGTGTTCTGTTGCTTCCGTGCGTTGCAGACGGGGCCGTGTTTTTTCGTCGTAAACGGCCGGAATACGTCCATGCCAATTTTTCGGTAACAGCCATTTCTTTCACCAAAGTTCGTGGAATTCTTGTGATGTGTTTGCTGGACACGCTTCGACAAAAACTGCTCTTCGCCGACGACGAGACATCAGTTGAATGTGCGCAACCTTCTTTCTGGAGAGTGTTTGTGGGGTGCCTGAGTTGGATTATGCATCTATCAAGGATTACATGATATCGCTCTTTTATTAGTAAGTACACTGCAAGCATGCTTCTGATAGTAGTCCTGCTTTCCTCTCAATCTCCGCGGTTTTTTGAGTGATAAGTTTTGCTTGGCATGAGGGCAGTGTTAATTCTATTTTATAATTTGCTTTTCGTTTTACAGAGAAGTGTGACCTTTGTGAATATGTCGACAATACACTGTGTGTAATGATAGTGGTTTAATAAACTTCTGGTAGCAATCGAAACAATTTTGTTTGTCCGTATATGTGATTGGATATGCAACAAATGTTATGAAACGTACACATACTTGCACGACGTTCGGCACTGCGTCGGCACTCCAGTGGTGGACCAGAGAAAAGCCAAACTTTGGCGCGTCCCAAATACCGAAATTAGGCGTTGCTCTGGCAGTTATGGCTGAAGTATGGCACCAACTTTGGCACTCCTCTGGCGGACCAGAGAAACGCCAAACCTTGGCATGCCCCGAATTCCCAGATTAGGATTTACTATGGCAGTTATGGCTCAAGTATGGCACCAGCTTTGGCGCTCCTCTGGCGGACCAGAGAAACGCCAGACCTTGGCATGCCCCGAATTCCCAGATTTGGATTTACTATGGCAGTTAGGGCTCAAGTATGGCACCAACTTTGGCACTCCTCTGGCGCACCAGAGAAGAGCCAAACTTTGGCATGCCCTAGGATCGCCCAACTAAGGCTATAGTTAGGCACCGTACTTTGGCACTGATGAGTGCCATGGTGCAAAAACCTAACTGCGCCAAAGTTGGGCCCTTATGTTTGCCAGACCTTTGCCCAAGTTGGGCATTCCTCTGGCGTGCTACCTGGGGTTGCTTTGTGTCCATGTATTTTGAACATCTACTCTAAACCACGCAAAAAAATAAAATTGGCACTTCAGGTTTTTAAATAGCCCAAAAATAGCCACAAAGCCAACCACCGAATTTCGACACCAAATGAAGTAAAACTAGCCCGATTTGGATATTAATAGCCCAACCTGGTAACCCTGCAGTTGACACTGCTTGGTTGACGTGTGGGAGAGAAGTAGTGAGGTGGTAGACGCTGATTGGTTGACGGAGAGGTCATGTGACCAGGGGGATACGGTGGAGCAAAGTAGGCGTGGAGGAGCTTGACCACCTGTGCCCCTCTGCGCACCGGGGGAGAGGAACTCAAGAATATGTAAAGCTTTGGAGGATCGTCAGGCTTATTAGCCCGATTGGCGATAGTCTCGCTCCATTCTAGGAACAACTATCAGGTGTACACTTAGTACGCGTTAAACTATCTGATGAAGAGCGCCGTGAACGTAGGCGTCTGGCGTCTGGATACTCAAAGTAGCGCTAAACGTTTGTGACGCTAGGAAGTTTCACGTATGCAACACAAATGCCTAGCAATTTTTCTTATTATGCAAAATGAATAGTTTCGTTTGGCGATGGTTCCAGCTGGAGGCAATAAATTAGCTACGCTTATAATATCGGCACTCTGTTCCTAGATATTACTGTGGGGGCCGCTATTTTGGTGCTTAATGCAGAGCAGACGCAACTGTAGATCATCATAATTCGAAAGTGCAACCTCCTCAGCATTAGATTCAACGTTAGGAAGCTCATGTATTTTGCTTTGCTCTGTCGCAATCTGCGTAAACATTTGTGGAAAACGGAAATCTTTCCTTTAGTAATTTCAAATAAAGTTTCAGATAACTCGAAAGCCATGATTTTAAGCCCCAACATGGGTAAGAGTCGTTACTCTGAAGCGTAGCTTATTTAGTGGCTCCGGTTCTGGACTATGAAGAGGTAACACATGCATGTAGAAACTGATTCATCAGCTCCCGCATGCACGTGGGCATGCGAATGGACGCATGAGCACATTCGCAGGCAGACTTGCAGAAACGTGAAAACGGTTTATGTGGGAAAGTTTCTTTGTAAGGTGTCGCAGTAAAAAAACTAAAACGAGAGGCAGCGGACAGTTATTCCTGCCGCGCATGAGGAAGTCAGTATCAGTTTTTCACCCCGTAGATGCGTAACATTATACACCAACACCCTTTGTACATGAATTATATGCGCCAGTGAACGAGCAGAAATATTTACGTATTTTGAAGGTGAACATTTCGACAGACGTCTGCCTGGTTGGGTTTAACGTCATAAATAAAGGGAAAACGCCAACCAATCCCCAAAAGATCGTAGGGTCCCAACGTTTCGGTGCCGGCTCGGCACCTTCTTCAGGGGGCTATTTAAAAGAGAAGCAGCTTCTTTCTTTTCTTCCGCAGATATGCAGACATTGAACACAACAATTATTGATATGTTGACATGATTGGTGTTAAAGAACAGTAAAATATCACAATGAGAAGCGACTGGTAGTGAAGTACAAAACGTATTGATCTTATTTGTGTATTACGCGTACATGCCATCTTATGAACATCTCTGTTTGCTATTGTAGAGTCTGAGCCTGGATACATGATTATATCTGGATATTCGTTTCAAAGTTTTTGTGATCTATTAAAAAAACGTGCAACACCACGGGAATTTTTTTTTGGCCACTCCTAATATATTGTTGCAGAAACTAGAATTGAGAAAAAAAAACTTCCGTGTGAACAATAAAAAAATATACAGTCGTACCTCGTTAATATTCACCCCGTTAATGTGGACAACCCGCAATTATGGACAAAATGTTTGGGAACCGATTTCTCGCCATGCTATTTTGCCTAGTAAATATAGAAATCCGCAGTCCGGACTATGGACAGCTATTTTGAGGATGAACTGGGTATATACAGGCATTTTGATCTTGGTAATATAGACGCCAATGCGCCTGTTAAAAAAAAAAGAAGAAAAGCCGGAAAAACGCTTTTAAGATATCAGTGAACCCAAGAGGTCACAGTCTGCACTCGGATGTTCGTTGCCGATCCTTCAATAAAAGCTGCACACCAAAATATGTTATTTTAGGTAAAATGGGCTATTTCCGCTTGCAGTTTATTGTTGCTTGAAATAGTGTATAACCTACAACCGGAAACAAAGAAGAATGAACCCTAAAGCAGCAAGGCCCCCTCAATGTAGACTTCGTCAATGTTCGCGGAAATTTGAATGGCAGAGTAAACGATGTTAGTCGTGAAGCGGAAGTGGTCCGAGACCATGGAGAGTGTCAAGCGTAAACATGCAAATCTTCCGGTTAAACTAAATAAATAAAAAAAATGTATGTATACTTTTTTTTTGGTTGAGCAGGGGAAAAAGAACGAAAAAACTCTGCGTTGACAACAGTAGCAGGGAGAATGTGCTCTTAATATAGCGGACGTGTTGCCCTTTTTGAAAACAGAAGTAGGCTCGAAGGTGTCAATATAAACCCCTTTTGTATTTTTTTAGCTAAATAAACCATAAATATCTTGTTGCTGCGCTTGCTAATAGGGTGTTTTGACCCTGATTCGATAGTATGGACGACTCACACTATGGTCGAGTCTTCTGGGGATCGGAGGCGTCAATATTACCGAGACATGCCTCTTTTTCATTCTTTTAGAAGATTCGAGTTTCCGCTTAGCACGAGTATAAATATAAGGTGACCATCAAGACGTTGCCGAGTAATATTATTTCATATTTCACGATAATGCCTAAGCCTAGCGTACCCTCCTGCATGATTTTGAACACACCCAAGAACCTACTTTCAGGAAATAGAGCTCGCCGAAAAACAAATGCACATGCCCATCCACTTCTGATCAGATATTGAACTAGTTCTTCTGTACATAGTGAAGACTGGAAACATTTTGTTGGCACAAAATGCAAATGAGTATTGTAGTATTTTTTAATTATTAATATTGAATTAGTTCAAGTAGTAATATTGGTGTTAGAAGTGCGCGCCCAAATCTTGCAACCTCGTTATCCTCCGAGTGAACACCAGGAGTACTGCATTTCTAGCTCATTTGTGGCCCTCATTCTTCGCAGGCGAGGCCATTAGACCGGAGAATGGGCCGACGCATCAAAATGATTGGGGCTCTTTGGCCTCTCTGGTCAGTAGCAGTAGACCCCACCAAGAGTTGAAGACGCCAACACACAGTGCTATGAACACTGCAGATTATTTCAGTCCTTTTGGATAGAGTGATGATAATGAAACCAGTCTTATGTTTACCATGCCATGGTTCTCGCCCCGTGTGCTTGATGGGTGCCTATTCTTCATCTCCGGCAACTAATCTACTTCATCGTTGACTAGAACCCATCACCACTTTACTTTTTCTGATGCACCGCTGTGGCGTCACGTGGTCAACATCTTCGGTGCATCACCTATGGGCATGGTGACGTCATCGGAGCGCCATGTGGCTGTTGAAGGTCTGGTTACTAAGGGAATGCCAGCGCCTCCCAACAATAGTGGTCACATCAACCAGTCGTCACAATGTCACCTGACGTACCCATCTTCGTGACGGTTAGTGCTTGAAAAAATGGCTTTCGCAGCAATTGCCCCTTCTTCATTGTGTTCCGTGTCCACGTGTTATTCTTCAATGCATATATGACTGCTTTTTAGTGACAAGCCAGTCCCTGAAAATACCTGGAGATGCAGAGGAGAACCCTTGACTGCACATATTACACTAGAAATGTTTAACGAAATGATCCAGACACAGCGAAACCAAACTCCAAGGTGTAGGTGAAACTCGAATCAGACTTACTCAGCTCGAAAATTTTCTTAGTGGTCGCGATAGTGATATCAATAATTTTGCTCGGCAACTTGGTGATATGGAAAATCGTTCTCGACATAACAACCATATTGTGAGAGGATTAAAAGAAGAGGGACAGGGAAATGAAGAGGTACTGCTGAGGAAAATAAACGATGAAGTATTTGGGGCTTTGCTACAAGAGAAAATCACCTCTACTGAGCGAATACACAGACTGGGAAGAAAGATAGTCGGTAGAAATAGGCCGGTATTACTCAAGGTGGTGGACTTCAAGGGCAAAATGACAATCTTGAGGAATGTTCCTGGCTAAAAGGTACGCAAATTAGCGTCAATGAAGACTTTTCTAAAAGGGTTGTTGAAATTAGGAAAAACCTGGGAATTCAACTATGGAGGAGAGGAAAAAGGGTGCTAAAGCCAAATTAGTATTTGATAAGCTATGGCTAGATAATGTCCTGTACGCCTGGAATGAAGCCACGAATCAGATGTACAAATGTCATGAATCTCGGGAAAACGCCACTTCATAACTTCCTCAAAACGATCCAGTGGGCTTTAAAATTTTGAATATAAATACGAGAGGTATGTTAAACAAGGTTGCCCTTATAGAAAGCATAATCTTGGAACATGAACCTGATATTCTAGTATCTACTGAGACATGGCTGCATAAAGACGCTCTAAATTTTGAAGTTACGCCTCCAAACTCTACCCTTATAAGGAAAGATCGAAAAGAGAGAGGTGGCGGTGTAGCTATTATAGTTAAAAGTAACATAGTATTTTCTCTTTTCACGAATGGGAGTGATGTTGAAGCAGTGTAATCAATGCTAAACGGAATAACCGTGCAGTCTTTGTCGGCGGTGTTTATAGAGCTCCTAATTCCCCAGTTGATGTACCTAACTTTTACGAAGCTATATGAACTTTAATTTAGGCCATGGTGACAACATCCTGTTGTTGGGGGATTTTATTTTGCCTTGTATAAATTGGCTTTCCTCTTTTCCTGGAACGATAGAAGTGCCTTGCAGCGAACAGCTATTAGAGCTTGCTTTCTGTCATAGCCTCATTCAGGTTGTAAATGATTACACTAGAATCTGTACAACAATGTCATCCATTCCGGATCTGATCTTTGTTTCTGAGCGTATGAAACCGTTTATTTCCTGTTGTACAGCTGAAGAGCGTATTTCCGACCATAACATAATGATTGTGTCATTCGACATGACTCCATTAGTTTCAGAGTGGGCTTCGCTCAAAATGGTTTTAAACTTTGCTGACACTGATGACGTAGGTGTGCTTGATTGCCTCGAGCAATCATTTGAATATTTTTTGTTTCCTTACGATTCTTCTTCCTGCGTAAATTTATTGTGGGATTTCTTTACAAGCTTGGCAATATGGTGTGTTGAACGATGTATACCAAAGCACGTCAAAAAAATGTGGTAACAAAAATCTATGGATAACAAGGGATATAATACATACTAAACGACAGCTAAAGTGGAGGCGAAGAGCCTGTTCACAAGGTTCAATTATTGAAAATAGACTAAACATTCAAAGACCGAGCCAAAAAATAAAATGGCTGGTAAAAGAAGCTAAAGGGAAGGTCAACAATGTAGTGCTTACAAACTTTCTTCATGATGCACACCGTAAATTTTGGAGATACGTTATCGCATCCTCTAAACAACAGCACGTTGGTGAAGAGATGCCTAACCAGGTACTGTTGAAACTTCTAATTCTTTCTTATCGTCCGTGTTTACGCGTGACAACAGGATTTTTCCCACCCTTAGTGTTTTTCTAGATAACCCTCCCACTGAAGATTTAGAAATAAGTGAGCAAGGCGTCTGTAATCTCTTACTTAATATTGACACGAAGAAAAAATCCAGGGCCAGACGAAATTCCCATTGAGTTTTTAAAAAGGTATTCAGAGTGGGTATCTAAATATCTTACCATAGTATTTCAGTCATCCCAGATATTGGCACTTTTTCCAGCGCATGGAAACCGGTGAAGGTAATACCTAGCCATAAAAGTTGCAGTGTTTCAACGTCAGCAACTATCGACTGATTTCCCTTCAAAGTTCCTGTTCGAAAAGTTTTTAACATACTGTGTCTAAACATATGTTAGCATATCTCGACGATTATGCTGTCTTATCACAATATCAGCATGGTCTTTGTAGAGGGCTTTCCACAACAACACAATTGGTCAAAACTGTACACGATCTAGCGCACACGATAAATCACCGTGGCCAAACTGATATAGTATTCCTGGACTTCGCGAAAGCGTTTGATAAGGTATCGCGTTCAAAAGTGTTACCTAAAATCGACGTCATTTTATGAAATCCAAATGTGACCAAGTGGTTTTCTTTTAATCGTTTTTCTAGAGAGCAATACGTGAACATAGGAGAGTTTCGGATGTAACCTCTCATCGGTCTCGTCAGGAGTGCCGCAGGAAAGTGTTTTGGGTCACCTTTTATTTTCAATTTTTATAAACGATTTGCCCAATGACATAACAGTACACATAAGACTCTTCGCAGACGACTGCGTGATATACAGTAAGATAAACACAACGGAAGATCAGGTGGAGTGAGAGAATAACTTACAAAAAATAAAATATCTGGTGTGAAACGTGGCAGATGGTGTTAAATTTGAAAAACAAAAAACAGTTCTTATCGCACAGATAATAAAAAAACTTCTTAGAGTCATGAAATATAAGTTTCTAGGTTTGACATTCACCTCTGACCTACGATGGAATAGACACACTGACAATGGGTGCGTCAAAGCTAATAGAGCACTGTGAAGCCTGAGACGAAACTTCTCTAGAGCTACACCCGAAATAAAAGCTCTTTCATACAATACCCTCATAAGACCAATTATTGAGTATGCAAAAATCGTGTGGGACCCACATATTTTGCCGAATTGTGCTAAATTGGACAAAATTCAGCTACTGGCCTCCAGATTCATATTTTACAAATATAGTCATGCTTATTCTCCCACTGAACTATGTGAACTCGCAAAACTCCCAACTTTTGAATCTATAACAAAATATGATTACATGCATTTGTTTCTAGATTATTCATAATCAAGCAAAATATAAAATATTCACACTACTTCGAAATTCGCTCTAATAAATAAATCATCGAGACACCTCCACACCATGTTCATTGCAAGTCCGTCTGTACGGAATGAGTGTTTTAAATTCTGTTTTTTTCCTAGAGTCATAAACGAATGGAAATTGCTACCAAATGCCACTGTTTCATCAGCGTCACTAAGTTCATTTCTCAAAATTATTGAAACGGCTGATTTATGTGATACTCATCACATTTAATATATTTAACCAAACTTAGTATCATATCACCTTCTGGAGATGTGTTCCTCTGATTCGTCGTGATCTTTCAGTGATGTGCATTTAGAGTGTATTTATGTATACTTGTTTTTCTTTCTCGTTCTGTATTATATTATATTGTATTTGTTGTTACAGGAATATTATTATCTTGTACCAGCGACCTGTATGTGCTCATTATGTATTTTTATTTTACCCTGTAAGAGCCCTATATGGGCTGCCAGGATTCAGAAATGAATGAATAAATGAATGTAAATGAGTCCTTGCGGTAGAAGCGGTCGTAGTTATTTTCTACCAATATAAGATATTTACTAAGCTGGGGACTGTACTTGAGTGGAAGAGATCAGATTGAAGTACCAATATATGTCGAAATGCACCAAGCGATTTTCTGTTAGCTGGCATCCAGCTGTCAACATAATGTTCATTATAAAAAACAAAATGTACGTGTACCCCCGCCCCCTTAAAAACTCTGAAAGAGGTGCATTTATAAAGATAAACAAAAATAAAACAAAGGCAATTAAACGTGCACTGACGTAAAGCAATTATGTATACCATATATCACCTTGCGGGGAGCTATAAACCTTTTCTTTAACGGCGCCGCCATCTTGGGAATTGCGGCGCCGACGACGCCGTCTAGCGGCTTAGAAAAAGAAATACCGGCTAGTTCTGGCAGCACAGCTATCTCGGTAGGCAACGGTGTGGGTATGGGGGGAACCTGGCTAGACTTGGCTATGGTGGGCTGCAATAACTTCGTTGGAGCTTGTCCGGTTGAATCCAGCTGGCTACTCACAGGCCATCACCTTGCCTCCTCGAGAGAACGAGGACGAAGACGGTGGAGTGTTTTGATTCGGTTTCCACAGCGAAGTATATATGAGCAGTTTAATGTAGTCTATGCAGGTAAGCTCTCGGTATTTGATAGCTCCATCTTGGGTGGTGGCATGTAGACTTTCTCATACCTTCCTCATACCATGGGGCTTGCAGTGATGACCTAATTGGACCACCTGGGCCGGGAATTAAAATCGGTCCTCTTGTCGTAGACGAAGTGGTCGTGAGCTTAAACGTGACGTTGAGTCTGCAACGAATCTCTCGCGATTCAAGCTCGCAATTGACTGAATTTGTAAATAAAGATTCTTGAGGAAAATGCGAAGCTCGATAACATTGCAGCCACACCCGCGCTGCAGCTTCTTGTGCTCATGGCACAGTTTCTGCTATTGTTCTTATGCTTTTTAAAATTATTTATCCATCCGACGACCACGCAGTGGTAGCCAGGCAAACGTAGATTTTCGGAAATTGCAGCACGGTAAAAAGGAGCACTCGGAACTAACTCACGCACGACGTCCGTTTTTAAGCCTTTTCGCCCATACCCTTGGCGGTTGCGTACCCTGTGTCAGCGGGCAATCCAAAAATGCACCAGGTCGAGGGTACGGCAGTTACTGGCTGGTTTGAGGTTATGCGAAAAAGGTCTATAGTCAAAGATACGAGCCGCGATTTCCTATCACGAGCTACTCCAGATATCACGTGGTATATTGCCCTGGTGTTCGTATGAATGAGCCTCTCTTATGCGCATGTCAGAGCAATACCAAGTGGTTTTCTAACTGGCTCGTGATTCGACAGGCGGCCCACAGCTGAGATCGTAGGCTATCATAGGTGGAGAGGAAGCATAGCAAAATGAATAATTGTTAGCTATGATGAGAGGAAGCATATTAAAGTAACTATAAATGATTAAGCCAGTCAAACAAAAAAAATAAACTGCAAACTATTCTTGTCGGGTATGCGCGTGACAGATCGAATGCAACTGAATTGTTAGATGTCGTTTTTTTTCTTTTTTTTAACCGTCAGTTCTGACGGCGCCGCCTGATTAGCCGCGTGTCAAACGATAAAGCACTTAGCTGTCGAAGATAATTTACAACAGAAAATAACCGAAAAGCAGGCATTTTTTAAGCTCACAAATAACGTGTTTACCGATGTACAGGACATGGACATACGATTGAGCAAGTGTTAACATTCGAACAATATATTGTACGTACCACAGGATGCAGTGTTATCTGAAAAGAATTTATTTAAGGAAGATCTCAAATAACACCGTCACAGTCGGCGACAGTCACATCTTGACGATCGGGCAGAATCCAAGATGACTTTGTTTTGGGGAACGCTTCCTTTTTTCACACCATGGCGAAGGAACGGACATGACTTACTCCAATCCGAACAACTCTTTTTGGCTATGACTGAGGACTCTACACGGATTATCTCTGGGAGGGAGAACAGTTGTCGCTGTTCGCCAAATAGTGACGTGGGCCGTTCGACGTCCTCCCCTCCTTTGTTTCCCGATAATGTAGAGCAGAAACACTCGAATGCCAGGCACTTACCAGCCCTATTTCTCACAGTGGAATATAACGCAGAAAAAGTACGCAGCACGCATCAGAAAAATTAAGTGGAAACTTTTAAGAGGGGCCAGAAAACGTTGAATGCAAAACCGCAAAATTTACGTAGAGAATCGCGCTAAGCGGGTTTCCACAGTCCAAGAGAGTGGCAGAAAATTTCTAGCTGATAGGGGGCGCGATGGTCGCACCAGCCGCATCAGAATCAGCAACATGGCGGCGGCCTAGGAGCGTTTTTTGGGGGAAGGGGGGGGAGGTGTATGGGCGACAGAGTCGTATCAGTAGTGCTGGCTCAGAACGTTTCCACCCGTGAGCAGCAAGATTAATCTAACATCAACATCATAAGGAGGGTTGACTCAGCAACAAGTGACCGGACGAGAGGGGTGAAGGCATAAATTGAACAGCAGCTCAAATATCACGCGTGAGCAACAATCATATTAATATTTTAGGTTTTTAGTTGCTGTTATTGTTTAACTCTAAGATTTCTGTAAAATAACAAAACACACGAAAAAAAAATAACTGAAGAATAAAGCACGAAACACGTGCACACTGAGATATCCCACGGACTGTAAGGCGCGTCGGAAACTGCCCGACTTAGACAAGGTGCACGCCATTCAGACGTCACGTGCTTCCCTAAGCTGATGGAATTGAATCGCGCAGTAGCCAACAAAATCATCACCTGCATCACGTGATGAAATGGCAGGTCATTGAGGAGGCGCGTATCTCCCACCAAGATTGGGTATGCACTTGTTAATGCACGCGAGGCTGCGAAGGGTACCTTCACGTGGGACATGTGCCTGCTCACACACACGTGCGGCACTAACCAGAATGCCACGCTTGGAATGATGTAAACACCAGCACGCTGCTTGCAAGAAAAGTCAAGAATTGCCCGCACCAGAGGGGAACACTGCGCGTACGCAGAAACCAGCTGCGGGTAATAAAAAAAGTGTCTGACCAAGCGCCACACCGACAGCAGCGCCACTTTGTGACGCGACGTCAGAGGTGTGTGTTGGAGGTACAGGGTGTCTCTTTCGGATGCCCAGCCTTTAGCACGTACTCGTTGCCATCCGGAATTCTGGTTCCGCGAGCACGGTCAAAGCTCACTAAATGCCATTTTGTTACCTAACGATAAATCTTTGCACGAGAGGCTGGAATACCAGAAGACATCCGTGCCTTTCTTATATTGCGAATAACTATAGGCGAAGGGCAACTGCCCACGATAAAATCAGCGGGGCTTGTACGTGAAGAATCGCATAATACCCAAACACGCACACAAAAAACTAAAAAAGCCATAATTTCCTTTTTGTAGTACAGTACAAGACATAACAAGCTACTTAATATACATAGCATGTGTATCTACTCAAGGGATAATCTTTGCTTCCGGTGAAAGTCGCGCATGCCCAAAACATCGGCGGGTCTTAGTCTCCAGAGCACAAAATTGCATGTTCCGACCAAAGAACCATATTAAAAAAAAAAGAATTTCCCAGATATCTAATTGCTCTTCCGGATCACAGGACAACACATATCCACCAACAGAATAGGCAGAATTTGTATCTTCTCGACTGCTAATTGTGGCTTCCTTTGAAAGGCGCACCTGCGCAAAAAGTCTACGGGTCCTAGTCTTTGAAGCTCAAAATTAAATGTTCCGAGACGACAAACTATTTCGAAAAAAATCACAGAAAAAAAAGAATGTGCCAGATACCAGAACACTCTCTCAGACATTACCTACCAGGCTACGTAATGGCAGCCATTACCTACCAGGCTACGTAATGGCAGCTACATCACTGCCATTACGTAGCCTGGTAGGTACAGCACCTACCAGGCTACGTAATAGACATAATATGTATATTCTGAATTGATATTTGTGGTTTCCTGTGAAAGGCGCACCTGCCCCAAAAGTAGGTGGGTATAATACCCGTGCTACACGGGCAACTCAAATGCCATTGACATTTGAGCGGACGGTACATACGAGCGGACGGTACGAGCGGAGCGGACGGAAGCGGGATATAGTACGTTCGGACGCGGGCTCCTTGTCATCAACCTTGCCGTAATGCACATCAAGTACATCCTAGAAGGTCACGAGCTCCAGCCTTAACTTACGCGTTTCATGGAAATCACACTGCCTACTTCTCCCAAGAAATCCGGCAATTCGTCTACATATTACAGTTTACGGTAAATCTCCGTCACATTAAGGGAGGAGACAACTCAGCAGCGGACGCTCTTTTCCACGTCGAAGCTCTTTTGTTGTGAGACGTAAACTTCGAAATCATCGCTGCTGCGCAATGAGACGACCCTGAGTGGATTACCAATCCTTAGTTGCCAGAGTCTTTTGTGTTGAAGCAGATTCCTCACCCTCACTGCACCGGTACAATCCTCTGCGACATGACCTTGGGATATCCTCGACCTTTCGTCCCGTTGAAACTTCATCGGCACGTCCTCGACCACCTCCACAACATCAGCCATCCGGGCAGCCGAGCCACGCAGTGACTGGTGACAGCTCACTATATGTGGCCTACAATCAATGTGGATGCACGAGGCTGGGCCAGGAGCTGCCTTCAATGTTAGCGCTCTAAGGTATGCGGACACACCGTCACGCCCTTGAGACCATTCTGTGCCCCTTCTGCACGGTTCGACCACGTTCCCCTCGATCTCGTGGGTCCCCTGCCATCATGCCGGGGATTGACATTCATCCTGACTTGCGTCGACCGCTACAGCAAGTGGCCCGAAGTTACCCTCCTGACCAACATCACTGCCGAGGCAATCGCCAACACCTTTGTCGAGATTTGGATATTCCGCTTTGGATGTCGATCCACCGTCACTACGAACCGGAGACGGGAATTTAAATGCTCGTTCTTTTCTGCCTTAGCCCAGCTCCTCGGCACGCACCAGGTCAGACTTGAAACGTACGCATTACAAGTAATAAAATTACTTGTAATCGATTACTATTCGGAGTAATTTTGTAATAAATTGATTACTTTTATTAGGCAGTAATCACAAGAGTAGTCTGATTACTTTTTGAAGTAATAAAATTACTTCTGACCATTACTAATTTTCCACGGGACACCCCCCTCCCCCCCCCTTGCAGACACCTCTTTTTTCTGAAATGACAAAAATAAAATTTGCATCTTTTTTCAAAAAGAAAAAAATTTAGATTTTTGCGGAGCTGTAGGAAATGAGGTCGACCCCTTCGTATGTACAGTTTCTGTGGAATGTCTGTTTTTTATTTATTTTTTTTTGAGCTGGGACTGGGAGTGGGAAGCCCCAGGGAAGCCCCAGTGCATCACAAAGGCCATTCAGGGCGAAGTGTGAGGGAGCAGAATTTAGCTTTGTAAGTCCTTCGTTCAAACTAGCCCCCTCACGCACACACACACAGAAATAAACAAAAACAATCCTGCTTACGGTACCTACTCGCAGCCCGTGGGAGAACCAGAACCCAAGAATATCTAAAGCGGATACAAAATGTAACAAAGCCAATTCAAATACACGTCAAGATCCCGTATTTCCCCTACGTGGTGCTTGTGACAAGCAAGGTTTCGAGTTCAGAAGTAGTCAGGGCGATATCTCCCGCTAATGGATACTACGCATGATCCGTTGCAAATCCTGGAGCTGCTGATCTTTTGTAAAACATGCGAGTTCATCCACATGTGAATAATATCTCGAGAAGCGCGTGTCTGTGCGGAAGAGAGTAAGGGCCTCTTGGTTGCCAGTACAAGAAAATATATAAAGCAAGAAAACAGAATACCTTTTATTTGGAACCAGATATTCAAAAAAGGAGCAACGACCACGAAAGGGAACCCGTTGTTTCTTCTTCAATACTTGTGAAAATGTGAAATATAGGTTGGAAGTAGTTAATTGTTATGAGTGCTAAAGATGTAAGTATTCGCTAAATAAAGTAATCGGAAAAGTAACGGTTACTTCTTAAAGTAATGTCCAATTACTTTTGCTGTCGATAAATCAAGTAATCTAATCGAATAATTATTAGCCAAGAGTAATGGTAATTGTAATCGATTACTCTTTTTTAGTAACGTGTACAAGACTGCACCAGGTGCACACTACCTCATACCACCCGTCAGCAAACGGCATGGTGGAAAGGTTGCACCGACAGCTCAAGGCAGCATCACTGCACGAGATGGACGACTGAACTGGGTCGATCATCTGCCATTCGACCTTCTTGGCATTCGATCCGCCTTCAAACAAGACCTGAAATGCACGTCGGCGGAATTGGTATATGGCTCACCACTTCGGCTCCCTGGAGAATGTTTCGACATCACCAAGAGCACCGCAACAGTTTCACACTAAGCGTAATTAGATACCTTGAAGCAGTTCATTCAAGAACGGCAGAGTACACCACCTCGGATGCCTCGTTCTCAGAAGGTCTCTGTGAGTCAAGAACTGAAAACTTTCAGGAACGCCTTCGTCCGAAAAGTAGTCGAAGAGCCTCAAGCCACTATACAATGTACCTTTTAAGATTCCGAAGCGCACCGAGAAGACCATGACTCTTGACATTCACGGACATCAAGAAACCGTCGCTGTGGACCGCATGGAACCCGCATTTCAGGACTCAAGTTTTCATCCTTCATACACTGAGCAACTCTGAGCACTGCAGAAAATCAAGAAACCAAAACTTGTTTCATGGGTCAAATAACGCGCCACATCCTTTCCTCTTCTCATTACCACCATTGGATCAACTACAATTTTCTTTCTATTTTCGGAATCCATGCTGCCAGGTGGAGCCTTGTACGAGGCAGCGTCAAGGGATTGACAAAATTATTTCATCTTTTTTTTCTAAGCTCGCTGCACGAGCTCGGTGGTGCACGAGAAAATAAGGATGACCTGTTCGAGCCAGAACACCCTGGAGCTCGAACTTCTTTCCCACACCTATGTAGCATCCTGTGAAAAACGTAATTGTCCCACAAGGCTGGGGGTCATAGTCACTGAGACCCAAATGAGATGTTCCAACACGAGGAACTATATGCAAAAAATAACAGAAAAAAGTATGTGCTAGATACCAAAATGCTCTCTCCGATCACAGGACAACACATACCCAGCTACAGAATAGGCATTATCTATAACTTCTCAACTGATAATTGTGGCTTTCTGTAAAATGCACACCGACCCGAAAAGTCTCCAGGTCTTAAGGCCTGTTCACACATACAGCGGAGCGCTAAGTTAGCGCTACGTCAGCGCTCGAAGGAGTGCTCATGTGGCGCTTCCTAGCGCGTGACTTCGTTCTAATATAGCGCGTCATTAGCGCTTTAGCAGCGCCTTGTTAACGCTCCAGTAGCGCCTTGTTAGCGCTCCAGTAGCGCCCTGTTAGCGCTTCAGTAGCGCCTTGTTAGCGCTTCAGTAGCGCCTTGTTAGCGCTTCTTGTACCACGGTGCTGTGGATTAGCGCGTGCACTGCGGTTCCGGTTTCTGTGGTTGGGTGTGCATCAACAGTACCATGGCGGACATGTGGTACGATGAAATAGAAACGCGACAAATGCTCTTACATACACAATTAGTGCATATGTGTGCGGACGACTTAACGCCCAGAAGAGCGTTTTAGGTGCGCGAAATCTTTCGCCACCGAGATACCGACGGGTATCCGGTGAACTTTGTTCCCAGGCTGAGGGTCCGAGACACAGGGCTCTTTTGAAGGTGATTATTTTTTAACTGCGTGTCTTTGAAACCAGGGTCACGCATATTGAATAGTAAGCAATGAGGTCGTACCCAATCAATTAGTCGCTCAGGGTCCATGAATCTGGATCGTCTGCCCGACCCTTTGCTTGAAGAGCGGCTCTTTTACTTCCTTTTCTTTCAATGCCAAAGGAAAAAACAACAACAACGGAATCGCCGTGCACGCGCTGTTCCGCAGCAGCAAGCATGGCACAAGGAGCGTGAGAGCGCTTAAGCCTGGTTCAGACAGTTGCGTTTGACTGCGTTTGACTTCGTTGCGGCTGCGAGAAACCAGGACATCCCTGCTGCTTCTATCGCGTGCCAAGATGATTCCTTGAATTGGATTCCGCGCTTCATACGAAGCACAGATGTGCCGGTGACTCGCTTTCGGTTCTCACCCCAACGCAGTCAAACGCACTTAAACGCAAGTGTGTGAACCGGCCTGAAACACTGCGCTGCTGAAGCGCTAACCGAGCGCCTACTGAAGCGCTTCTGGAGCGCTAACTGAGCGCCTACTGGAGCGCTTCTGAAGCGCTAACCGAGCGCTACGTCACGCGCAAGTCGGTGCCACACGAGCTCTGCTTCCAGCGCTTATGAAGCGCTAACTGAGCGTTCCACTGTATCTGTGAACAGGCCTTTAGCCTCCAGAGAACAAAATTACATGTTCTGACACGAAAAACAATTAAAAAAAAAAAGAAAAGGAAAATGAAAGACATGAAATGGCTCTCTCGGATCACAGGGCAGTACATATCCAGCTGCAGAATAGGCGTCTTCTGTAACTTCTTATCTGATGATTGTGGCTTCCTGTGAAATGCGCAAGTAGAATAGAAAATGAGAGTTCTGGACCATCCTCCATTCCCCCGATCTAGACCGCATCAAAGTACGCCTCCTTTTTTTAAATTAATATTAATTCTAGCCCCAAATTACGACATTAGCAAGGGACCTGAAAGTGGGCATTGCACCCCTCTTTCTGTCACATATATAAGACCATGTCCCGTTCATAAATCGTTCCCAGTATATCTTCTGCCTTGATGTCGACTAAGTGGTAATACGGAACGGCATCACTGAAGACTTCATTTATTCGGAAAACTTCGGTTGTATAATTCTGTTTTAAACCCCTTTCAAGAATCCCTTTATATTTTCGTTATCTCAAAGTATCACCTACTTTGAATTTCGGCTTGTTATTACTTTTCGATGGAGGGTAGACCTTTTTTCGGACAACCTATTTATTGAGGCTTCGGTCGGAGTCATTTTCATAGATCGATGACAGGATGTATTATGGTATTTGACGACTTTTAGATGCGGAGCATCTCTTGCTCGGGCCTATGTCCCGCGGCCTTGGCGTCGGCGTCGTAGTCCGCACTCGCACTACGCACGCGCAACTCTCCTCCTTCCCTCTCTCCAACAGCTGCGCGTTACTCTCTCCGCTCGCTCTCTCTACCAGCTGCGTGCACTGCGGCACTGCGCGTGCGTTCGCTTCTCCTCACACCGCGCGCGCACGCGCAACTCTCCTCCTCTAGTCTCCTCTCCTTCAAGTGTGAAAAAAATAAACGGCGAGCGTTCCAAGTTTCTCTGCCGCGAGCCGCGACGAAGGCTAGCGTAGGGGGTTACGCTAGGGCAGTCGGTGGCACCATCTCTCGACGTCAGCACGCAACTGACTCTTTCCTCGGAAACAACACGATGCTCCGCATCACCCCATGGTTCCCCTCGGGAAGATGGTGTATTTCTTCTGGAACTCTCGCCACGGGCTCGTTATGCGGCGATAATTGCGGGATGACCGGCGCGTGACCTGGAAAGTAGAAAAGTCCCCCTGGATCGGTCTTGGCGACGTCGCACACTGCCAGGCGCGGGCAGGACGCACGAAATGAGCGCGCGCGAGACCGTTCATAACGCCATCTGCCACACACGACAGAGAGGCGTCGGAACGCACGCTTTGGCCATCAAGCCTATACGGGCCAGCCCGGAAAGGCGGCAATGACCGGCCGTTGCCTACTGTTTTTTTCTAAAACCGATGGATTCTGCACCGTTTCTAATTTTTCTATTAATGTTCTGTTGAACCCTTCGACAACAAATGTCTTGATGGAGCCCTGGAATCATATTTAAGCGTCTCACTTTTTGCTGTTTCCACGTCTCTTGAGGTTCGGGCACGGAGAAAGTAACTAAATAACAGTGCGTCATATTTAGGCTGTATACTTTCCTGCGTTCGTTTATATCAAAATATCGGCGGATGTTTTTCGGTGTTTATTTATTTGCAACATACCGGTGCATTTCGGCGAATTGTCTCGTGCAGGTGCTTGAAACGGCTTTTATCGACGGAGCAAATCGCGAATAGAAACGAACAATCAAGACGAGAGACGGTTCTATTTTCCTTTACACCTGATACACAATATTCTCCACACTTCATTACTCAAATATATGCATGCATACATTCCAAGGCTCGCACCTGTCATTCCCGCCCGCTCCTTCCTGTTGACTGCGCGCTATTTCGAGAGCGCTCGGTCTACATTTGCGCTAGACGCGGGAAGTTTCAAAATGTCCAAAGAACCTTGGGATAGTACTGGCCAGTCTGGCGGAGGCAGCTTCCGGACGCGCTTTGACCCACACAATATGAAAGACGCTCAAACCCCCGACTAGGGTCCACAGATAATGAGGGCAACCTTCAACGGGGCTATCTACAAAAGGGAACAATAAGGACAAATTGACGCTCAAGGTAATGAGCACTGGAAGAAAAAACACATGTCGATTACTAAGAGACCTTAGAAAACCTAAACGACGACCATAAAGAAAAATATGAGCGAGTTTGAGGAACGTTTACACAAAGCTTTTTCGTTGAAAAAAAAACAAAAAAAAAACCAACTGCGGCTGGTACGAAAATGTTTTAAAACCACTGTTTCCGGTTTTAACCGATTTTTTTTTCGACACCGGCGGATGATTATCGGTCTTTTTTGGTTAAAATTGGAAAGTATACAGCCTTATACTAATATTTTAACCGGACGACGCAGAAGCCTCCTCCATCAGTGGCTTTAAGCAGCTATAAATGCACCAGCCTGGGCAGAAAAAATAAAAAAGGAGGCGGGGTAGCGATTTATTTAAGAGAAAACATTTCTTGCTGTGTGTTAGATCAGTTTTCCGCTATCTCTACAGATGTCGAGTCTCTCGTTGTGGACGCCGGAAGTGTTGTTACTTGTGTTGTTTATAGGCCACCGACTGGAGACAAACCTGTTTTTATACCTTAGTGTGGGGACTTGCTTGGGTTTCTTGGGTCAACAGCTAAACCATTCTTTATAAAGGGTGATATAAATATCGATTTACATAAAAAAGAAAAGCATACGTTTGAATTACAAAATGTCTTTTGTACCTTTAGATGTATTAACACGGTAACGCTGTCCACCAGGGTGACCTCAGATACCGCTACTTGTCTCGACGTATGTATAAATAATTTAAACACTCAAGAGGTTTCTTCTGGCATTTTTACACACGACATAAGTGACTGCACTTACCTATCTTCTGTTTTTCACCATTCCTTAAAAAAGCACACTCAACGTAGCGGTTACAGTTACAGGAAAATAGACGAAGATTCCTTGAGAAAGTTTCCTGACCTAATCACTGCCATTGATTGGGACAGTGAATATGTCGAACACGACCCAAATATCGCGTATGCCAGCTTTTCTAAAAAACTTAAAATATGCTATGACACTGCCTTCCACTTAAACTAATGCACAAAGAAAAGGTAGATTGCTAAACTTGGATGACCAATGAGTTATGCGCTCGGATAAAGGAAAAAAAATACCATGCTTTTCTTAAAAGCAGAGATCAAGATATTTTAGCAGCCTACAAAAAGTACAGAAATAAGCACACATCCGATTTGAAAACGAAAAGCATGATTATTATCAACGCGTATTTTACCGCGTCCAGAAGGAGTCCAGAAAAGTATGGGGAGCGGTAAATACCCTCACAAACAATAACAATCGCGCCACAGAAATACAAACTGTGATTGTCGATGGCAAGCGTGTAAGCGGGCTGGACTTATCTAACGCAATGAACGAGCATTTTGTAAAAGTTGGCGAGTGCAATGCAGATACGCAAGCATATTACGACACACCTAGCACGACTTCCTTAACAAGCTCGATAATGTTTTACCAGTCGCCCCACAGGAAATAGAACTACTAATAGCAAAAAATAAAAAATAATGTAGCTGCTGGCATCGATGACCTTAAACCAGGTCCTATTAAATACGTTTCCCAAGATATTAGCAACGTCCTATCACAGATCATAAACTGCATGTTAGAAACGAGTATGTTTCCTGAGCAACTTAAAATTGCCAAAGTTACACCGGTCTACAAAGGGGGCGGAGAATACTTACAAACTTTTAGACCTATTTCGGTCTTGCCTATATTCTTTAAATTATTTGATGGCGTTATACAAACCAGAATAGACCAATTTATATCCAAGTATCATGTGATTAACAAATCACAATATGGATTTTAGAAAGGTAAATCCACGAAGAAAGCACTCATGGAGGCAAAATAGAAAATAATATACTATATTGAGAATAAACTATATACACTAGGATTTTTTAGACCTAAGTGAAGCATTTGATACTATACAACGCTACATACTGCAAGGAAAACTACATACATATGAAATACGTGAAATAGCTTTGGCTCTCATAAAAAAAATTATCTTCAAAATCGATTTCAGTTTGTTAAAATGAATAACACTGTCTCAAGTACATCCGAAATAAAATCCGGAGTTCCACAAGGTTCGATCTAAGGTCTCCGTCTGTTTCTTCTCTATATAAACGATATTACAGCAATCCCGGGACCTAATGAGCTTATTATGTATGCGGATGACAGCAGTGTATTCTTCGCAGACTCATCCAAAGCCCAGTTAGAATTCATGACAAATTGCTATCTTGCCGACCTATAGTCCGTTGCAACCTAAGAACGAAGGGCGAGGGTAAGACGGGCCGGGGAGGAGAAGCAGACGGAACGCTGGAGAAGAGAGGGGAAGCCTCCTTCTCTCTTTAGCGTTCCGTCTGCTTCCTCCTCCCGGCCCGTCTTACCCTCGCCCTTCGTTCTTAGGTTGCAACGGACTATAGCTACATGGCTTCAAGCTAATAAGGTAAAATTAAATTAAAAAAACAACAACTAAGTATATACTATTCGCACCTAAAAACAAACGTGACAGTACCAACTTAGTTATACATTTTAAAGATGAAATTATAGAACAAGTCCATGAACAAAAGTTTTGGGCAGTTTGGTTTAATCAAGAGCTAAATTGGAACACATATGTGAATAAATTAAGTTCCGAGCTTTCACGGTCGGTTGGATGTCCATATATAATAGGAAACCTTATACCAACATGGCTAAAGAAAAGCTTATATTATTATCTCTTTTACTCCAGGCTCTGCTATTGTCTTCTAGTGTGCGCACGACATCAGACCACAAACTATAACTCGCTGCTCACACTGCAGAAAAAAATGTTGCGCCTATTTGAAAATTATAAGGGTAAATTACAAGCATTGCACACTGCGCCACTTTTAAAAAAAAATATGGTATTCTCGAGGTCAATCAGATTTACGACTTTAAGTTATTACAACTGATTCACGACAAAAACTATATGTGACGATTATAAGTGATGTAATGCATGCATACCCTCTTCGACACGTACATACGTGGACCCCCTCATACCCGTACAAATTATGGAACACGAACAATGGAATATCAAGTCAGTAAAGCTCTCGATAACTTTAAAAACCACATAGATTTTAATAACACTTTTAGTAGATTTAAAAGGGATCTCAGGACACTCATGGTGGGCAGTGGTAACCCCTTAATATCTGAATCTGTATGTAATAACTAGCCGGTTTTTTTTTGTATAATCTTAAAATGAACATTTTGTTTACTACTAATTGTTAACTTTGTAACCTGTGTGCTGCTGGAAAGCGCTGCATTGGGGACAGAGACCTTGTCAGGCTTCACGCCTTTAGTCCCTGTCTCCATTTCGGTTGATTCCGGAAAAGTAAAATAAACATTCATTCATTCATTCATCTATGAGGGCTCCCGCGGTGCCGAAAGCGCGCGATATGTGACGTCTTTGGTCCTGGGCTTACTACCGATCAGAGCCGCTAAAAGCTTCTTTTTAGTCGAAATACAAAATTTAAGTGGCGCGAACCGTTTCAATTATTTATGAAAGTAGTTTTTGTTCAGTGTTTTAGATCAGAAAAGAAACAAACGGCAGTTTCTAAAGCAGAAACAAGAAATGACCCGTAAACATACCCGCCACCAAGCGGTGGAAAAGGCGGCGCATACTAGAAAGGGTTAGTGGGATGAGGCACCGACGAGCGGCGAGCGCATATAGGTCCCCGATGTACGCGGCAAGGCGCTGCGGTCGTATATGGTGCCTGAGGATCCGACTGGTTCCGGAGCGTCCTGAAGGCCTTCGACGAGCAGATTCGGCTTGCGGTTTGGAACGTTTGGCGGCATGGCAGCGCGAAGTGGCTCCCGTTCGGAACTGATCTTTAGCCCGTGTTTGCTGTCGTTTGTAGCCAATGAAGTGTAATGCCGAATTAGTGGTTTAATCTCGCAGCAAATGCAATGCGAGCCGCCGAAGGATCAACACAACACAAAGCGTCTCACATCGAGGACTCTGTGTGTTGTGTTTTCCTTCGTCTTTTCCCCAGTCTTGGGGGTATGTCTAAAATTATGTTAAATATGCGTGCATACACAGGCACTCGCGCGCGCACGCAGATCACACGCGCACACGTGCGTAACCCACCGACAAGCGGACACAGACACATACACACGCGCACTGACGCACACACCGCTGTACCATAAAACACACAGCGGTAAGCAAAAGAAAAAGGAATCGTTGACGGCTAACCCGTAAACTATGTTCAAGTTCAATGATCCCCATTTTTCTTTTGTTGCTTCGCCCTTTCAGAGTAAAAGCAATGAGTGGATTCCCCCCTCCTCCTCCTCCTCCTTTGCTCGAAACTGACAGGAAAACAGCTCTTAGTGAGGTGTTGGTCATTGACCCTGTTGGTAGTGTTGTATACGTTCCTCGTTCCTTCTGATTTTCGGGAACGCGTTCCTGTTACAAGTTTCATTTGTGAGAAAGAATCTCGTTCTTGTTACAGTTCCAAAAATGGAACGTATCGTTACTTATACGTTACTTTTGTATTTTGCTAATTACCGTATTTAGTTAGATCTAATGAGTTTTTTTATCTATCTATTCTATCAAAGTGGCAACATATCGAATTTGAATGCCGTGATGGAAGTACACCTTGAGAAGAAAGCAACCGAAGTAAGGTTCCATTTGTTGATACAGCTACCTGTAAAATCTCAGCGTTTCATCATATTTCTGTTTGTGGTAGGCGATTCAGACGAGCCAAATATACTGTTACCCCACATTCCACGAGCGTCTTACAACAACCTCACACGTTTCAATCTTAGAAAGTCCATTTTTCGAACTTAACAGTTGTTTCTCGATGTTGCTGTCCGCAAGACGACAGAGTGGAGAAGAGGGTAGGGCTTTTGGAAGATCAGTCTTGAAAACTACCAGTCCTTCTTTGTGAAGGTCGGATTTGTTGTTCAATTTGAAGGCGGGGAGAAGGGGAGAAGGATTAAAGGTTAATTTTGGGTAATATTTTAAGTGACAAAGTTCGGGATGTAAGGATGCATTCGATGTCCGATTACCTGTTCTTTTGTTGTAACTGCAGTTTTTTTGTTTGTGTGTGTGTGGAAGTTTAGCGATGGCTCTAGTTGGTTTTAGTATTTCCAGGTGGAGAATAAAAATCAGGTTTATTTAAATCACTGATTTAAATCATGATTTTAATTGCCACATGTTTTTGCTGTGTTGATTTAAATCAGGCCTGTATAACATAATCTCAAATATATATATATATAT
>JAZHYW010014759.1:0-16053 GCA_037355805.1 Ixodes ricinus
TCAGTTGCCGGTCCCCTACTTTAGGGTAAAATCACGCAGAATGTGAAAATAGAAGGTGCGAGCCCAAATTTGAATTGATGCAATGCACAAACCGTGGCCCTCTTGTTTCGCCGGGATAATTCGCTCCCTCCGTGCTAGTAGGTGGGTCTGTGTACTAGGCAAACAGCACAAGTCCTTACAACGAAGTAAGGAAGGTAATAATAATTGGGAATATTGAGAGCAAAATGGGAAAATGTGTAAGTGGTCAAACTGCAAAGTGATGCAGCCAAAGTTTGTCTGATGGCGGTCATCTTTACCCACTATTGAAACGAAAATACCGCCATTTTAAGGTAGTTATTTACCTGAGCTCATAGCGCGCTACGTATTAAGCACATCTCTTAATTTTCTGACTTCCGGAAAGTAGTACTTAATTTTGTTCTGGTACATTCTGGTTTTACTCATCGAAGATGCACTCCGCAGTTTTTTTTTTTATTAGGCCTAGACATGTTTTTATTTCTGACATCCAAGAACAGTGCGGATAATTAAACTAGCTTTCAGAAACGGTATCGTTCGGTGTTATAACGCTTGTTTCGTAGCGTCAAGAGGTCACATTCACAAACCCGGCAGTGTAAAACATCCACACCGCATTGATGTTTCTCGGTTTTTTCCTGCTAAAAAAAAAATAAACATGTTTTTTTTTTTTTGGTGCGGTATGTTGTATAACATAAGCTATCGGGAGACAGATCGTCCTGCTATGTGAACATTTGAAATATTTCTGTTAGATGATCGTAACTACCACAGAAGACAGTTGATTCCTGCCAGAAATAGCATATTTTCACACTCAATTAAAATCACCAATAACATAATCTGAGGAGAGTTATGTACCTCTTGTGGCGTTGTAAGCAATAAACACATCTCTTACTTTTTCTAGTTTCTGGAGAGTAATGTTTATTATTGTTTTTGTAGCTCAAAGCGCGTGCTCATTCCTGCCACGTGTATTTTTCATTCGGCAGCTCCGCTATGCCATTTTATTTTTTATATGAGCAAACACGTGCATATACCACCGGACCTGTAAGTATAGTACATCAAATAGACCTATTGCAGTATACCCAAGCATCGCAAGGAGAATGCAGGGATTGCGTTCCACGCGCCGCACGTGCTGGCCTCAGCAGTAGTAACGTTTCTAAAGCAAATACTAAAACAAATGGCATCTTGCACGCGCACTCGTCAACGCTTTATTTTTGGTTATTTACTTCAAATCTTTTATACGGGGGAAGGCGTCGCGTGTGGCGCGGGAACACCAATCCCCGCATTCTCCTTGATTCTTGGGTAATATAGCAAATGGTCTATTAAACTAGATTCCTGAAAAAGTATCGTTCGGCGTTGTAATCGTTTTCCTTTTTCCGTGGCGTACCTGTTCAGATTCCCAATATCCCGGATTTGTTTTCCTAACCGCATTGTTCTATATCTCTTTTGGCGGTAAAACACGTCAGCCTTGCCATGCTGGGATCAAATACACCAGCGTCGGCAGTCATTCACGAAGGATTTATCGACGCAAACATTTTCCTCGCTATTCATGCTATTCATGCCGCAGTTCGTCAGAATCTCAATGACTTGACTGAATAGTGAAGAAACGGCAACAAAAAAAAAAATGATGTCGGTGAGTAAACGGAACTTCCACGGCAGGGGCTCGCCAGCGTGAAGAGCAAAGTCGCAAATTCCGGAAAGTTACTAAACTTTCATGTAAATACTGGCCATCAAGGAAAGCAAAATGCCGATGCCGGCCATGTTACTGGACTTTCATGTAAATACTGGTCAGCAGGACAGCAAAAGCACGATTCCGGCAGTCAGTGTAACCTCTGCTGAACTGGCCAATGAGTAAGACAAAACGCTGACGCCGGCAGTGGCCGGTGGCTCACTGCGCCTGCTGGGCGTCGCCATCCTGCAGTACCGGCCGGCGTAACAGGATGGCGACGCCGCCGGTCCTGTAACAGGACCTGTTACGCTGTGTGCTACCTGGGTACATGCAGTTTACTCAAAAAAAAACTGCTTGCTTTTGGTTTTTCAGTCTGTCTCCATATTTTGTCATTTTAAAACATGCCCTTCTTTAGACTTAATCACTATTCTGCTGCAAGATGATGGCATTTGTTCATGTATACTCGTCAGTGCACCTAGCTTTTTCTCTTGTTTAGTTTGCGGTTCATTGGATATCTGTAAAATAAACCTAAAAAGAGTCCATATAAGTAATGTCCTGCAACTAATTTGTTCTGTTGCCTATCAACATATACATTTATTGCTCTGCATTTTGGCAATACGCTTTTTCGCTAGGATACAAAACACGAAAGACTGATAAGGTCAGAGCACAAAACACAAAACATGACAACTTCGGAACAATGTTGACATAACGTAATAATGCGTCAGCATTAGAAGCCCTATTTCGAAGAAAACCGCGTGATCGACATCGTCGGCGTAGTGCTCTGCGCACTGGGGTAAGCGATGTAATTAAAAAAACAATTACAGAAAAAGCTATATTTTGCACGACTTCTATAGAATATATATTGAGAGGCACATCCACAGGCTTCCCATAGGGCTCACACATGTCCCGTGTAGCAATACAGAGCGCTCCCCAGCGTGTGGCATCCCTACAGCAGCCCGCACAATGTCGTACTTGTCCTATAGGATCCTATGCTCTATTCCCACAGGCTGCGGGGCACCTACAGCAACCCACAGAATTTCCTAAGTGTCCCATAAAAGCCAGGGCTCTATCCCCACAGACTCTGTGGGTTACCTAAAGAACCCCCACAGGCTGTGTGGGTTACCCAAAGGAGCCCTTACAGGCTGTGTGGGTAACCCAAAGGGACCCCACACAGTAACCCACATGTCCCATAGGCCCACAGGCCTGACCCCACAGAGATTTTAGGACACCCATACAAACCCATGGGTGCCCCATAGAGACCTCCTAGGAACCCACACAAAGTTTCTGTGGGTGCTCTGTGGGCACTTTGACCAGGGAGCCTTCCTGCATGAATAGCTGACCGCTTGTTTGGGGGAAAGTAGAGTCACCCAATACTGTGTCAGAACCACCGCATTCTCAATCTTTAAGCCTCGCCGACATCAGTCCCACTCTAGCCTAGTATGTCTTCCATTTTCAGCAGCATCAAGTGGACGGCAGCAGTGCAGTAGCCGAGGTGTGCCTTCACTATCATTACCACTTTTTGAAATCTCCGCCATGAATGACCATATTGAGTCCAGCCATCTTCTGCTGCAACGCTCCGGGTCGCTTGTCAGCCAGTTAGCGCGGTGGCGCACGTATTTTCATAAAATCACATCTTAACGTTCCGTATTTAGCGCCTCGATATGCCTGCTTGCTGTGCTAGCATTGCTGTGCCTTCGAGCGCCGAAGCAGATCAGAAGGGAGCGGCAAAAGACGTTTCCGCTTCCCGTCAGGCAAGAACGCCAACGTGAAGTGGAGGAGCGTTTGGCTTGCCGTCACAGGGCCAGAGGATTCCGAGCCCACAGAAGGAAGCAAGCTCTGGTGGGGTGAGTGGATTTCACTGGTGTTCTCTCCGCGTACTGCTCTGCCGCCTCGCCGCCGATCAGGCTGCTTCGGCTCAGCTCTGTTAAGCCCGGAACGATGCTTGGAAGTACGGCTGCTTCTGAATAAGAATTATACTGCCCGGTGCTTTTAATTCAAATTCAAGGTTGTACCTTCAGTGGCTGCTTTTTGATTTCGTCAAGCTGCTTCGAATCTAACTCTTCGTTGCCACTGGTGCAGAGTGCGGCACGGTCGCTCCAAATATGTGTGCTGTTTTGTTCGCAACACTGTCTGGTGTCGGTTTTTTCTGTCTTTGCTGCGAGGGTTGTCCAAAAGGGTTTTTACATGATGTTTTGCCGGGTGCGTCTTTGTTGACATGTCCGTTTCGTTAACAGGAACCTAGATAAAGTTCGTTTGCAGTCTGCTGTTTGTGGGAGACAATTGGACAAATTGAAAGAGTAATGGCGATTTTTTTAATGTGAAGTGATGTATACATTACTAGGAGGTATTTTACATAACAGTGCAGATTTGGTATCTATAGATCCGCCTGCACCTGGTTTATATCCCAATATATGGTTTTGGTGTTTTCTGATTCAACCAAAAACAAAATGTTAAAGTCTGCCGAATTCATGCATCAAAAGTGATGGGGAAACGGTGTCTTATAGCCTATGGTACACCTCTCTAGCTGGTGGCGCTTGGGAGGTTGAGAGGGAAGATTTTTTTATCTTGTGACCTGTGACATTGTAACACTTTTTGATCAAGGTGTGTATTGTTTGAGCTTTGTAAATTAACATGCCACATTTTCTTGGTTGGCAAATAATCATGACGCATGTTTTCGTGGATATCGTGTCTCATTCAGTATGTTGTCAATGATTCATTATGTTATTATTAATTTCCTTTTCTAAATAATATTGGCTATCTTAGGAAATATGCTACGCAAGAACTGATTCATCTGTACATAAGTGAGCTAAAATAAATTGTTTGAATCAGTTTCTGTTCTACTTATAATATTCCAGAAGCCAAATTTTCTTGGCTAATTTTAACAAATATTTTACCGGATAAAGATATACCTTGTGTTGTGCGATGTCGTCAAATTTTACTTCAGAGAGTATGGAATTTCTATGTTACAAACTGCACTTTTAGGTAGTTAATACATGTAAATACAGGTTATATTCCAGCCAAAATCGCAACTAAAATATAAGGAGGCCTCGTTTGCATGCCCGTGAGTAAAACCGCTGAATTGGAAAACAAAACTACCCATACCGAAACCTACCAAAGAGAGACCTTGGAAAGGGAGAGAGTGACACGGGACGACACGAGCGAGAAAGGAGGCATAATAAGACGCAGAGTTAACTCACCTTGTTACACCTCACGTGACCAGACTCGCTGGCGTCTTGGAAAGGGAGAGGAGAGACAGCGTTGGATGGGCTCCTCCCTCGTGATCACGTGTTGTTTACGAGCTTCGCCCGCACGCTGACTAACCTGGACCAAGGTCTTAGCTTTTGTGTTCGGTCCCCGATGGCACAGTATCGGCGCTTGGCGCTCTCGTGTTTGGTTGTTGTAAGACTTGTTTCCTTCCCGTAGTTTTTCCGTCGTCACCGGAGGCTCGGCTCTCGGGTAGTTTTTTTGTGTGTTCGCCTGATACTACGGCATTTAGGTGCATTTGCGGAACAAGTCCTGCTACGGTTTGAGTGACACGTGTGGCAACTAGTCAACGATGACACTGGTCATTATCGATAGAGCCCTCTCTCGGCCAAGAGACGTCTTTGTGTTCGTGTTCAAATGTTTTCGTGGCGGATAGAGCGGGACGTATGGATACGATCGGCAGGTGAGAAACAACTTGTTTATGAGTTTTATTGATCGTGTAGGACGCGAGTAAAGTGCTGCAGTCGATTTTGTTTTTAAATCTCGTGATGAATGGAGTGTTGTTCTTCATCGTTATCCGCGTGCTGTTGCGTCGACATTTGTAAATATGCGTGGTAATATTCTAGTTTTTACTGGAAGGTGAATAACAAGTTTGTGATTATTGAAAGTGTGTTGTTGGTGCTTATGTGTTTATTTATCCTAATGTTATTCTATTGTCTTTACCGCGTTTATACTAGCATCTTGACTGTATTAAGGTAATAGTATTTTGTATACAAAATAAGTTATGTTTTGTTTTAAAGGCAGCTCGAGCCCATAGGTAAATTAGTTGACTAAATAGTAAGTTTAGTACTCCTGCCACACGGAAAAGTTAGATATTTTCATTAAATGATATGTGATTTAATCGGTTCGCGGTTTTGAGTGAATTTACGAGCGTCGCAAGCTGATTTGTCGACCCCACAATGCAATTCAATCGAAATTACATTACTTTTGCCATGTGGCCTGGGGTATAATGCAAGAATTCAGTGACTGCACGCGATAACAGTCGCTTACGTGATCGTAAATGATACTTGTCTAGTCGTTTCGCATTGACTGACGTCAACCTGATTTTTAACTGTGGTCTGTTTTGCTCTGTCAAATCACTGCGTGTCTCGCCATTTTGCTGAAGTATTTCTTTATAAAACATGCATTCCTACTGTGATAATTGCGTGACTCAATCTTTCGACTTAACACAATCACATTTTCAATAGACGTCTTATGCGCATTCCTCTTGCCATTTCGTACGATTATTTAGCGGTGTACGATGTTTTGCCAGTGCAATAAAATGTTTTCTAGACCCGTTGCTGTGTGCAGCTTTCATTCCGTTGCGACTTCACGAGAAGGACGCTATGGCTTTATTTCTAGGAGGTGTTGGTTAGTGTGCTATTGGGCTAATGTTTGCATGTGCCGTGTATGTGTATCCGCTCAATGTATATGTTCAGTTGATGCTTGTGGTATGCGTAATGTATCTGCAGGTTAGTATATTAAATGTGCCAAAAAAAGCCCGAAGCGTAATGGTGGCGTGATCAAATAAAAATATTTTTGTAACATATAAATTGGGCGGTATCTATAATCCGTTGCAACTCAAGAAGGTAGGGCGATGGTAAGAAGGGCCGGGGAGGAAGAAGCAGACGGAACGCTAAAGAGAGAGAGGGTGTCCCATCTCTTCTCCAGCGTGACGTCTGCTTCCTCCCTCTCCGACCCGTCTTGCCCTCGCCTACCATCTTGTGTTGCGGCGGATTATATCGCCGACGCTCCCATGTATGCTGTAGATATGCGTGCGATATCCTGCGGCTGCTCAGACAACACTGCCAGTACTCGATTGACATACGCGATACCCGGCGGATATTCAGCCGACCCTCTAAGTACTCTGTGAATGCACTGGTGACATCTGGCGGCTACTCAGACGACCCTGAGCGGCACTCGATTGACATGCGATACCCGGCGGATGCTCAGCCGACGCTGGCAGTACTCCAGTGATATTGTGCTGGTACGGCCCGCGCTTTCAAACGATATTGTCTGAACATCGTGTGGATGGGAAGAACTGTATATTCGAAATGTTTGCCAACAATACTGTGTAGATACTCGCCTAACATTCTTGTGCCGCTTGCGTAGTGTATTCGCGAGTAGGCTGTGACTTTCGCGTGCACGACCGATGTCTGATCCCACTAAACGGGGCCCATATATCATCACCAAGGGATATATTTGTATCATACATGACCTGAACGGCCTATATATGGCAGTATGTGACCTTTTATACAGCGAGATATGGCCGTGTTTGCACGCGTATATGGCGATATATGGCCGTATTTACGTACACCATATGGCAATATTTGGCCGTATTTACTAACATATATGGCAATATATGGCCACATCTGACTACTTATATTATTATATATGGCCGCTAATGAAAGATATTAGGGCCATAAATGACCTTTTCTTACGGGACCGCCCCAGCGGTTTTCACGCCGCTTCGCGGCGACAGTTTGCAGCCTGCTCATTGGAAAACTGTGACTTTGGCTAAAATACGGCGTCCGGAAAATCGGCGTTCGTTGCCGATGGTGTCGGCGATGAAAGCAGATGGCCTTTATGCTGCTGAGAACACTGCGGCGCGGCGTTACGAGATGCGTGCTGAGGCTCTTCCCGCATACTTTTCAAATGAAGGACCGCGAACAAGAGAGTTCAAAATAAGGACTTAACGCAAGAGGCAAATTTTCTCCAGCGCCTCATAGTGAGGCAAGCCTTACACAAAAGCATGGTCTTATAGAACTGAGTTTCGGAGATACCTTTTTTTACAAAATCATGGGTCTAAAGTATCACCGTGCTAAAACATTAATGAAGCTTTGACAGCGCAGTTTTAGATAGGTATGTCACTTTATGCCCCGAGTGAATGAGATGATCTTGCCACTCAGGTAGAATGAATAAGGACACAAACATACATGATGTTTGTGGTTTAGAAAGCCATTAATTTCATGTCAAAGCAGTCTCGAAACTCAGTATCAGTTCCATTTATCTGCATAAATAATTTAAAGAGATAGTGTCGACGACCATCATGCCAAGAATCGTGCTTCAGCGTCTTCTTCGTCTGGCCAGAAAAGCAATTGTCAAGCTATCACAAGGGATTTATACTATGTTTCAATCTATCCTGTTCCTGTCCAGTCCTGTCTATTTTATGCAGTTGTAAATTAATCGAAGAAATGCTTCCTCATTTATACAAAGCCTTTTGAATGCTAAGAGCGTGAACAAAAAACGTTCAGTCTTTCCACACTCGTGTAGAAAGAAGACAAGCGGAGCTGTACTCCATACACTGCCGCAACGCGCATGCGCTTGTTTCTCGCTTCTTCTCGTCCGACACGCCGCCGATCGTTGATACGTCTCCGGCGAACTGAAGTCGGTCGCACACGGCGCACGTGACGCCAAACGGATTTTCCACGAACTCCCTCCGGAACCTCGCCGTCGCACCCGGGAACAGTTTCAGCCGACGTGGAGTGCAGTCGTCGCCGGGCATCGCGCTTGCGCTTGGCCTCCTGGCGCGATCGTCGTCCGTGACTTTGGCCCGACGGCGCGCTTTACATCCCACTGTGTTGGATGATAACCTCATTCAAAGAGTGCTGGGAATTTTCTGTTTGAATTTGCGAGGACTAACGTTTACTCGTGAAACAATGGCGTCAGGAAAGCTGCAATTCCTGGATTTAAGTTTTGATTTTCAAGAGGAGCACGTGTGCTGGGAGTACAGACCACAATCAAGGGAAACGGTCCTGCCCTTTAATTCAGCACACTTTAAGCTGGTTAAGAGAGGGATCGCTTCCTCCCTATTGAAGGAATCTTTTGCCAAGTCAGTGCCAGCACGCCGCGAAAAGTAGTTTTTGCAACCAGAGTGGACCGCCTAAACTCGTCGGGTTACCCTGATCGCTTTCTTCAAGAAGTGGCTGAAACACTTGTTTCCAAGACGAAAAGAAAGAAGAGGAAGCACAGGAGCCCAGGAGGAGAGTGAGACCCGCTGTTATACCATATATCCTCAAGAGTCTCACACAACCTAAAAAAGTGGCGGCACACTTTGATTTGGCGGTTGTGTTTTCGGCCCCGGAAAAGCTGTCCAGCCTGTGCCAAGGAGTAACAACAAACAAGACGGAGGTGACGTTTTCAGAAAGACACTCTAGAAAATTCGTGGAATGCACATCTTCAGTAGTATACTAAATTCCAATGACATGCGGAAAAGGGCACGTGGGCCGAACGGGCAGATGTGTTAGTGAAAGGTCAAGAGAGCACGCGCTATCAATAAGAATTCCCCTCGAGGCATTTAGCTATTCATTGCGACAGATGCCCTTGCGCTGAGCTGAAAAAAACAAAGTTCCGGAAACCTGCAGAAGTAAAATTTCGAGAGAGATGTTTGAGTCATTTAGCAATAGAAGGCAGGAGGATGACAAATGCATGAGTGCCCGTCAGTGCATCTAACAGACAAGGAATTTGAATCCTTGCTTGAGAAGCCCGATTGGGTAAATAAATAGTGTGTTTTCAATAAACATTCAGTTGAAAGTAGCGCTTCGTGTAATCTTACTTACTCTGTCCTTCTCCTGCGGCGCATTTTGTCAAAATAAGTCATGTACCAACTGGCCCAGCTGTCACTATTGATGCCATTTACATCGCTGGTTCTGTTCTCGGCGGCGGCTTTCCAGGCGAGCGATGTGCTCTTTGGCAAGGGAGTCTGAAGCGCTGGACGCAGTGGAACTCGAGGTGACAGCGGCTTTGTGGCGGTTGCGGACCCATTCGCGCTGCTGCGCTACGTCGCCGCTCCTTCCAGAGCCTGTCTTCTTTCCCCGAAAGGGGCCGCCCGGCCGACCTATCCAGAGCCCAAACCGAAATCGATAAGAGGGTAGGAAACAGCGCGCAAGACAGAGGAGGACGAAGAAACACTCGTCACGAGCGCTGCGCTCGTTACGTGTGCTTCTTCTTCGTCGTCGTCTATTTTCGCGCTGTTTCCTACGATGAACTCCCACCGACGCGCCCAAATATCCATTCTTCTATGATAGCTTGTGGGAGCCGAGGGTGAAAGACGAGGCAGAGGGCACGTGACAGGCGGTCGGCGGAGAAGTCACGAGCTGGCGCGAGAGAGTGCGAGCTGAGCGAGGCTGAAGCTGGTACCAGGAACATCGGAGCCGGGCTGCCTGGCCTGGCCCATGGCGAACCCCGGAGCGGTCCACCAGCGAGGTCTGGAGCAAGACCGGTGGAAACGGCGAGCCCTGGCCATATGACCTGGGCTATGACGATCCCGGGGTGGTTCCGCAGCGAGACTCGGGCATTGATAGCCCGGGACAGCCAGCCTACGCAGCGCTGGCGTGGGAAAGGCGATCCGCAGGCCTGGACACGGACTCCGACTGTGAGCTCTGATCGACGGGCGACAACAAGGGTCGGCGTGCCTGGACTGCCGGTTCTCGACGACGGGCAACCGAGAGGTACAGTAAACCCATTCGCTGTCTTCTCGTTGCTGTTATGTCACTCCCTGGGTGACGGGCGGAGCGCATACCGATCGGGCGGCGATTATTAGTAGAGGGATCTCCGTAAAGAAACCCACATTAAAATGGCGCATCCAACGTGGGGCCCGTTCGGTATGCCTCTGCTTCTAGTCGTCCCCAGGGAGTCCCACGGATTCGTTGAGCGGGTTGTTCACTAACGCTAACGATGCCCGTTGAGACAAAGTATGTTGGAATTTTGGCGACTTGTCTCACAGCAGAGCTCAGCAGGTGTCTCCTCGAATCGAGTACTTAAAGGGCTCGAAGGACGAGGTTGCGGACGCGCTTTCTCAGGTACCCCATTATAATGGTTGTCAGGAGACGAGGAGCGCGGTTAAGATGTAAGAAAGTCGTCTTCGGAGGCAGAGGAGAGCCACGGCATGTTCGCTGGAAGGCAGGATAGCGACTGGCAGGAGGGAAAACAGCCAGGACTCATTGCATATTTAGGATTTAGGCTTGGGGTGATGCGGTAGGCAAGTAAGCGCTTGTCGAGGCCCGGGGTGCAGATGGGTTTTTGCCAGTGGGTGTCGGAAAGATTGCGGGAATGGCAGTCGACACCGGAAACACTGGCGAACGAGATTGTCAGCGGGTGTCGGGTAAACTTGCGGATATTGCGGTTGACACCGGGAAGGCTGGCAGGCGAGTTGATGAGCACTTTGATTTGTAACTGCTGGGCCAAGACGGCTAGTTGCTTCGCGTCACTCCAACAATCCACGAAGGGCAGAGGCGATTTATAGGATAATTTCTCGACTTCACTCTGGCCGGTCGTGGCAGTGACAGCAAGACTTTTAATAAGTTATGTCGCGTCACGACCTGGCCGGGGATGAGGCGGTAGACATTTAGGTGGCTTGCAGCTGTCCAGCTTGCCTTGAGGCGTGAACGGTTTAAGCGGGCTTGCTCGCTGAGCTGCCGCCCCCTCCGAGGACCGATCAGTCCCTAGAGCTCGTATACACGTGGACGGAACGGGACGCTGACGCTTACATCGAGTAGCACATGGTATATGTAGCCGTTGTGGAACGCGGGTATGGTATATGGCCATCCCGCCACAGGCTTTGGATCCCTTCGCTTGCGCAAAAGATGGACTAGGTTTACACCATCGTTACCTGTTCTGAAGGAAACTCACGCGTTGAGCAACGCAGCTAGTGGGTTTGCCGCATCGCTTGCTCCGAGGTGAGAAGGGCACCCGAGGTATAAAGATCGCGAACGTCGTGTCTTACTTCTAGGCTTACTCGGCGAGATACAAACGAGGAGGCTTGCCCGGTTCACATCGCTGACTTGAAAGGATACTACCGTTGTCGCGATGGGGAAGACGTATAACATGAGGTTGCGGTAGGACACAAGAAATCCCCTGTTCTTGGCGACCCAGGAGCGAGCTCTGGAATGCGGACTTGCTGAGTTAGCCGCATGGTACACGAACCCGTCGGCAAGCAATTTGGCGGTGGAGGCTATGGCCACTGCCACAGTCTGCGGCAGAGTACTTGTTCGTTGTGTGTTGTTTTAACACTTTGTTCTGCGCAGAATAGCTTCTTGGAAAGACGGCCATAGACGGCGTAACCCAGGAAGCCCACCGGGAGGGAAGACGGGCCCATTCGTTTTCCCAAGTGCTCAGGGTGGCTGACAGTTGTTCGGCCTGACGAACGGTTCAGGCGGGCAGTTCTAAGCCCGTTGTGACCTCTAAGCGGAACGGGGCAGGTCCGTCTGCGTCGGCCGGACCAGCTTAGAGCAAGCCCCCTGCTGCATCGCGGTGAGTGGGACAGCGAGCGACAGACAGGTCGGCATTGTCTGCCGGCTTCGCTAGCCACCACCACCTACGCCGCTTTCGGACGCTGCAACGTGGCCACTCCGGCAACAGCAACAGCGGCCGCCCATGAAGCCCAGCGGCTCCTGAGGCCCATGAAGTCCCCCGAAGTCCGGGCCTTGAGGGGGGGAGAGTGTGGGAGCCGAGGGTGAAAGACGAGGCAGAGGGCACGTGACAGGCGGTCGGCGGGGAAGTCACGAGCTGGCGCGAGAGAGTGCGAGCTGAGCGAGGCTGAAGCTGGTACCAGGAACATCGGAGCCGGGCTGCCTGGCCTGGCCCATGGCGAACCCCGGAGCGGTCCACCAGCGAGGTCTGGAGCAAGACCGGTGGAAACGGCGAGCCCTGGCCATATGACCTGGGCTATGACGATCCCGGGGTGGTTCCGCAGCGAGACTCGGGCATTGATAGCCCGGGACAGCCAGCCTACGCAGCGCTGGCGTGGGAAAGGCGATCCGCAGGCCTGGACACGGACTCCGACTGTGAGCTCTGATCGACGGGCGACAACAAGGGTCGGCGTGCCTGGACTGCCGGTTCTCGACGACGGGCAACCGAGAGGTACAGTAAACCCATTCGCTGTCTTCTCGTTGCTGTTATGTCACTCCCTGGGTGACGGGCGGAGCGCATACCGATCGGGCGGCGATTATTAGTTGAGGGATCTCCGTAAAGAAACCCACAAGCTGGAAAGGTTGCCGCCATCTACGAGTGACGGCGGCAACCAGACTCGTTTTGTGCTTGCCGCCGTCGCTTATAGATGGCGGTAGCTGTCAAGTAGGATTGTGTCGACATGCGTTTGATGCCGGACACGATCCTGGGGAACCTAGCCCTTAACAGCTCCGCTTTAAAAAAATGCAAGCGGCTTAATGTGATGAGAGAAATAAGCGGTTAAGGTCTAAGCGATAAAGTTCGGCACACCAATGGGAACACGGCAGACACCACCCTCCTCTTGTTAATTATTGGTATTTCTGGATATTTAGATAGTGATGGGTGACCTCTCTCAAAATTAAATATTTTACCGATGAGGTAGGACTACTAACCTGGGGGACTTTAACGCGAACCACGAATAATGATTACACAAGTGCAGCTAGACTGCATTGTAAATAATGTCGGAAATGATTTAAAGTGGCTATCCACAGTGCCACACACTTACCTGAAAGATCTTTCGATAACGCCAGCGACGCGGGATGCGCCACAGTTATTGTACAGTCTGCTATGCTAGGGTCCAAAATGGCAACACGGATATGGCTGAATTTGAGCGCTACGGCACGGAGCTTGGTAGTTTCGGTACTCTGGAAACGTATTCAGTGACTTTATATAAAAAAGGGGCCAGATTTTCCCCCGCGTTGTTCACTGTTATCATATTCGGTCACTCGTGGACCGTGGTGCGGGGAATGTGCTCGCTGCTAACTGGTCGTGGTTTCGTTTGCGGCGGACTCTCCTCTCGTTACCCACGTCGGTCAGAGTCTGCTGTTCGTTTGAGATTAAACTTAAATAGCCGCCTTATGGACTACCCAAGCATAGTCTGGTACGTACACTTTATTTCTTGCGTAGCTTTCCCTCCTTTTGGTAGTCGAAACCGCTTACAGGTCGAGCTAGCACAGGTACCCTGCCAGCTCCGTGGTTGTGTGTTGGCTACGCAATTAGGTTGACGTCGTTTCTATCGCCCTGTGTGGTGGTCATGCACGTTGCCGAAAGCTTTAAATAGTTAACGGGACTGACTCAGTGGGTAAAAAAACTGTCATTTCGGTCAATGAGAGGCGGGTCCTGAAGTTCTACGGGCAAAGACGCAAGGCAGCGCAGCGACGAGCTTTGCGACCTCGAGTAATGCAAAGCAAGGTTACCCGAACAAAACCACCGGGAGCGAAGCCAGTTAAGATTACGAATCAATTATGTTTGCGTCGGATTTAAGGGACGGACGAGAACACCACTTTTCTTCGTGATTTGTCTCTGCAACGCTAAGGACTACAATGCTTTGGACCCCTCACCAGCGACAGATGCCATCTTGTTTCGAAAGCCAACTACGTCACGTTAGCGTCGCGTTGCGATTGGTTGCTGCTTCGTGCTTCGAGAAAGCGGTTGGGAGAAATAGGTCCCGAAGCGGTTGGCAAAAATGCGTCCCAACCGCTCGATTCCAGCCGATTTGCGGCTGAGAACTCGCGGATCCGCTTCGCGGTTGTGCATTCGCTTCCAGTGTGAACACGCCCTTAGTGCCCCTTTTGCAGGACGAAAAGGGGCACTAAGAATCCGCAGAACGGTTCGTGTGGCAGGTTCGACGTTGCTCATCGCCCACAGTTGCAACTATACACGCCGCCATGATCTTGCTCGTGTGCTGGTGCGCTTTTTCACGGGGAAAGGAACCATCCAAGAAAATATCGCTAATCAGAATTGTCGCCTTTTATATCCGTTACGAAAGTGATTTTGATATAAAAAGAAATGTACGGATTCAACCTTAGCAGGTGTCATGTGAGTGAGAAGTGCGTCATGAGGCCTCACGAAAAACGTTGACAATATTTTGTCTTGTACAAACTCCAAACAAGGAGAATCGATTACAATCATTATTACTCTTGGTAACTACTTACTTGATATTGTTTGACTGCTATCAGAAGTAATCAAATTACACTGTATTACTACATAATATAGGTAATCGAATGATTGCAAGGGTGGCGAAGATGTCAGAACGACAAGCTCTTATTGGCACATCGAAAAGAAAAATTGTGGTAGACCTCAAGGCATCTAGCATTCAGCTCTACTCCTTATGCTTCCAGTCAAAGTCAATCAGAGGTTAGTGTCGTACTGACGTCACCGCAACTCATTCCAAGAAGCAGACGACTTTTTCTGTATGCATAGTTCCCAACCTATTTCTGAAAGCTCTTTGCTAACTCGTCAATGTTCATGCGTTAACTCGAATCTTTGAGGAAATACTTATATCACGACGCCCTGGAACGCGTCTCCGACTAGTGTGTTTTACGGCGTCCAGGAACGCGGTTCCGTCGATTTCCGCCTGATGACGTCACGAAAGGTTCACGACGCCGCCTGCCGCGATCCTGGCGGCGTCGCAGCAGCGGCGGTGGACGTGACAGACTGCCTGTTCCGCAGCAGGCCGTTCTACCAGCTTGGACAGTCCACGGAAGCTTCGGCAGCCGGAGTAGTTGGGTCACCGCGACGACAGCGACACTCCTCACGTTCGCTCGCGCTTTATTTAATTTTGTTTTGTCTGAATTTTTACGACCAGCCGCCAGGATCGCGACATCCGAAACGCATGACGCTATCTGGTTTTTGGGATGTCATTTGTGGTGTCACTTCGGGGACCACCTTCGATGCATAGGCGGAATTGGACGCGTTCCGGACACCATACTTGCATGTCTTCGTGCTGTAGTCAATGGCTTCGTTCGATTGACCGGCACGTTCAACACAGAGGTAGGGCGGTGTACTTTGGGTCGTACCTCAAAATTGCATGTACGAACAGTACATTGCACGACATTCTTATGCGCCGGTGCAAGAGGTGTGGGTAAATTGAACGAAAGGTGCTGACAGCTTGACAAACACGGGGCGCGGTTCGTCACGTTCATTCAGTTCGTCGCTTCCCGATTTTGGTTCTTCGGCTTTATTACTGGCAAATTCCGCAATCTCATTCGCTGCGGATCTATAATGAGATGCACGTGACTCGCCACGCACCACCTTTCTTGAGCTGTAGGTGACTGTACACCTAATGAGAGCTACGCTGAGGGTATCGGAACTCCGTTCCCCATCTGCTAGTGGGCGCGGCCATCTTGGTGCTTAGTGCGGAGCAGATGAAAATATCGATCGTCAAACTTTAACACAATAAGCGACAT
>JAZHYW010014760.1:0-10319 GCA_037355805.1 Ixodes ricinus
ATTATTATTATTATAGCGCATTCGGCACATCAAATTCAAAAATAATTTCGATGTTTGTGATCCAAAATACCAGATCGAAGCACTGCCAGTGTTTTCTCTCAAATACGGAACCACTTCAGCTTAAAAAAGAGCATTTTTATTTCAATAACCATTTTTGATTACATTACCTTTCTTTGGATTAATATGATTTCTTCCTTTTTCATTCTATATCCTGCAGAAGCGGTCAAATACACATCCCGGATACTGCTTTGATGAACTCGGGCTACTGTACGGCCTCCATGGGACAAGCTGAAAACTGACAGCTTAGAAGAGTGCTTTGGAACGTATAGGCGACTGGCTTGCTTCTAATATCACGTGTCTACAAGGCACATTTACGAAGATGAAAGCAAAACACCGCTGTGGAGCACACGGTCAACGATCACTACAGCTATACTCCGTCTCACTAAAACCGCGCAGGACAGCCAAAGCTACAGGGGAGAGAGTTATCGCGACCTGTACAAGAGGAGGGAGAGGAGGAACTGGGGATTCCCAGCCCTTCCAGTTCCGTTCCTTCTTTCCCTCCTCTTGAACAGGTTGGCATACGCTCTCTCCCTTGTAGCTGCAGCTGTCCTGCGCGTTTTAGTGGACGGAGTACTAGTAAGGATGGAAACTAGAAAGATTTTCCGAAGCGAGCGGATACTTGACGCCCTACCTGCAACGTGGTATAACTGCAATGTGGCCCTGGGCTGTAAAAATAAGACACAGCCTCACGGCCTTGGGCTATGTGGCCAGCCGTGCAGTCTACACCACCTTGAAAAACCTAAGGGGCGAAATATATAAGGCAGCATTGACAGCCCGGAACAAGTTGACTACGGTTTACTCGCACAGGAAGACTGAGCCTGAGCCTCGCATTGAAACTCGTTATAGAAGGGCTTGTTTTCCTGGTGTAAATGCTGTAGAACACAACTATGTTGTTCACCAATTGATGATGCCCAGCCAGTGCCGATTTGTTACATATCTCATAATGGAACTACTGCGAAAAAAGAAAAAGAAAGACTTCCGACTGTGAAAATTAACATACGAGTGATGCTCATTTTAAAACACGTGTTGTTGTCACAAGAAAATTCACAAGCATTTTCTTGTGACATGTTTGCAGCAAAATGAATGTTCGCATTAATGCCAAGAATGCCAAACAAAAGAAATGAAAAGCTGAAACTGCAATCAAAGGACACTCGCTGCCAACCGTCACGGATGTCAAGAAGCGAACTCAGACCAAGGAAGAGTATGCCTGATGCCTGTGATGATGAACCCATCGTGAGTTCGAGCTGAAGCATGTGTTGGACTGCAGTGAAAACATTCAACTGAGAAACCTTTGTTGCAAGATGACAACAATTATATAAATGCCAGTGCAGCATCTAAAACAAAAAAAGCTAACGGGTCAAGGCTAAACAAATTAGTTCCTGTCCGGCCAGCAACATGCTTGTGCTTTATCCTCATGCGAAGGCAACTGCTCTCTGAAGTCGGTGAATCTGTGTGTGCGTGTGTATGTGCAGATAGTCAGTGTCCTTGTAGCAGTCTATTGGGTATCTTATGGTGCTACAGCGTAAATGCCAACATGCTGCACAGATATTGTGTGTTTCGGTGTCTCAAAATCTACAGCATCTACGATGCAGTGTGTATAAATGTTTTTCAAGACGGAAATTTTCAGAACTTATGGATACCAGGAGGCTCGTTTCACAGTGTTCAAAGGTGACCAATTTCTTATTTATGACTCTCTTCTGTATTGTAAATGCAAGCAACTTTGAATATAAAGCTCCCATGCCCACTTCTGTTTCTGTACAAAACTTGTTTTTAGCCGCCCTAACTGTGTCGTTTCACAGACTCGGTACTGTCGAAGTACATCAGCGTATGGGGCAACGCTCGGGTATTACGGCTACTTTTTTTGCAAATATAAAGTTTTCACATTATGACATTGCCAAGAAATAGGTCACAGGTGTTTCTTCGATATAGTAACCAAATAGGTTGCTTGCTGCAAAACAAGTACTATATTTGAACAGGCAGAGTGCATTGAATTGCTGAACCTTTGCAGGTTTATCACAGGTCTAAGAAAACGTTTGTCAAAATATGTGCAATACATTTTTCAAACTCTGTGCAATACATTTTTCAAACCAGCACTTCACAATTTTAGAATGTTATTACTTTTATACTTGTCTGGCAATTCGGGTCCCGTTGCTGTTGCATCAGGTGTCCCTAAGAGTAGTGTACTCAGGCCTCTATTGTTTCTAATATACCGCGTGTACATTTTTAATTCGAACAGATTAATTTTAAAAAATCTTAAAAGATTGACTGAAACTGATTTATGCAGGTGAGTTGTACGGCCAGGGGTACATTATGTGGGTGGCTAATCGTTGCGATAAGTCGGCTAGTTAGTTATAATTCGTTAATTAACCTTTTAATTAGTGGAAATAAACATATGGTTCCAATTGAAAACCTAGAGAGCGTCATCGAAAACCTCTAAATCAACTCTTTTTAGAACGACTTTTGAAGCTCGTGGGAAACTCGGGGCGCGCCAAAGTTACCTCTCGTGAAGCAGGCGCAAAGCTACAGTTGCGGAACGAGCCGCCTCGGTGGCTCCGAGGCGAGAGCGCCGGCCTACGGATCCCCATGTGGCGGGTTCGAATCCCGGCCGAGGTGCCCGCAATCTGACGGAGGCTTATTGCGGGAGAAGGCGCCGTGTAACCGAGCTTTCGGTTGCACGTCAAAAGATCCCCAGGTGGTCCAAATTAATCCTCAGTCCTCCGCTGGAGCGTGCCAGATGCCCGTCGTAGGTTTGGCACGTAAAACCCCCAAATTTGATTTCAGTTGCGGAACGCGATAATGATCTAATCATCCGCGTTCCGCCACTGCTGGCTTTGCGCCTGCTTCGCGAGAGGTAACTTTGGCGCGCCCCCGAGTTTCCCACGAGCTTCAGGTCGTTCTAAAAAGAGTTGATTTAGTGGTTTTCGATGACGCTCTCCAAGTTTCCAATTGGAACCATATGTTTATTTACATCTAATTAAAAGGTTAATTAATAAATTTTAATTAACTAGCCGACTTATCGCAACGATTAGCCACCCACATAATGTACCCTGGCCGTATAACTCACCTGCACAAACCGTATCAGTGCATCTTTTACGGATTTTTTTAAAATAAATCTGTTCGAATTAAAAATGAACACCCGGCATATCAATAACCTACCATAATCAATTAAATCGACAATTAAACTTTTCACTGATGCTTGAGTCATTTACCGGAAAATTAGTACACCTATAGTGATCACAATATTGTCAAAGATGATTTAGATACAATATCATCATGGTGTTCCCTATGGCAGATGAACATTGACACATGTAAATGCAAAGAAATATCCGTCATTTAGTCCTCCACTAAAACACAAACCCAGTACTCGTTACTTTCCCAACCACTAGAACAGTCATTGTCGTACATGTATTTGAGCGTGGTGCCGCCGGGGCCGAGATGCGCTCCGATAGGAAAAAGAAAATTAAAAAACCGTCTAATTTGTGCGGTTTTTCAGAAAGCCGTAAAATGCTTCGCATGCCTTCCAGCGTTCTGCAATTTGTTGATTTAGTGTTTTTCATGATGCTAAGCAATTTTGTAGTTGAAACCATGCCCGTAAACACAATATTAAAAAACGTAATTACGCGAAAATATTTAACAACTTAATTATCTTGAAATTTTATAATTTTCCTAAATAGGCCCCTGATCCAGGACCAAAACGACACAAGCCTTTTTTTGTTGTTGTTGCGACGCGTAAGTTTCGAAATATCGAATTTGTCCGCTTTTCGTGAAACACCCTGTATGTCTGATACACTTATCGTCACCCAGGCTACACATGCGCGAGATACAAGAGCATAAACCTGTTTACATATATTTATCTAAAAACGAATCTCAGCATTATAGAATGCTATAGACGTGTCGCTGACGCACTGGGGTCCCCTCTTCTTGATAAAAATATGCCTCTTGCAGTTCGCGTGCTCTTTGAATTGTGCTTCTACCAAGAATCTCTTGTATCTCGCGCAGGTAATAGCCCCGAGAAGTTCGCGTGGCGCCCCCTTACAGCGAACCAGAGTGACGTCAAGGCAAGGAGAGAATTTTTCCCCGACTCGCCCCGCTCGCGCTGTGGAGGCTGTGACGACGCTAGCTGTCGGCGCGCTCGTTGCTATTTATTTTATTTTTTGCGTGTTTTTCGTGTGATATGTGACTTTATTGAGGTATGGCCTGTAGCTGCATGCGAACCTTCAACCAACATTTCAGGCACTATTAACAGGGCAGGCAACGCATGAATCACAGCTGGTATATGAAAATAAAGAAATACGGCCACAATTGCAGGAGCATCACTATATATTTACATCTCACAGAATAAATGCTGCTGATGGTCTTAATGAATTGGCAGGTTTTGTATACTATTTTTTGTATCTCTGTTATTAAAGGGGCGATGCAACGATTTTTGTATTTTGCGCAAATACCGCTTAGAACGGATCCCTGACGTTAATGACCTGTGAAATACCCGTTCGTTTTTCACCACACGCAATCGAAGTCGCAGAAAAAAATAAAGAAAAACGAGCAGAGTTCACCCCTCAACTCGCAGCCAGAACAAGCGGCCACGTGATCTGGAGCCGATTATATGCCGCCAATGCTGATCATAGCCATGCGCTGGGGTTGGCAAGGCACAGGACACGCGCTGAGTTCCAGACATTGTTATGGTTCGGCTGTTGTCGTCATTGCAGCGATTGGACACAGGACACTACCCGAATGCTTCTCGAGCTATCGATTATCACGAGCCCAAATCGAGTGTCCACGCCATGCTCGGGTCCAATCTATGAGCCGCATTCAAATATCGTCACTGGGCGGTACTGCTACCGCCCAGCTACGTCATCAGGTTTTGCGAAGGAGAGATTGAATGAAAACACTCGGTTTTGTCCTCGTGAAATTACAGCGCAACAAAGGAGTTTCTTGGTCAGTGGCGTTGCGTGCGAGTATCCTTGAGTCCCACTAGTGCCAGTAAGCTCGTGTAAAGTGAAAAACATTCCAATTGAATATCGTTGCACCGCCCCTTTAAATAAGATCACCGATGCAGAAAAGCTGGATGCTGCTTGAGCAACATGCTAAATACAGTCTGGGCCATGGGGAGAGTATCACAAGTAAGGCAGCCCAAGCGCAGGGGCAAAGTAGAAAAACAAGGAACATTTATTATATACATTGCTCGCATTTGACCTTTGCTGGATTCGGATAGTATTTCAATGGACTACACGGGTGGTTTCTGTGGACTTGTTTATATCAGCCCTCAGGTAATGTATAACAAACGTAAGTGAAGGTGTCTAGCTCGTTATTAGTCCCTTAAGCTCTAAAATTGAGATTTTACCTAAATCAAATTGTCCTGAAGCTAAAATACCATACGTTTTTCTCACGCAGACTGTCACCCTTTACAGGTTCCACATTTTCTGCTACTAGTGCTGCATCTACCACTGGACATACGTTCGAATGCTTGCTTTTACTCCTGTTTTCCTCTGTTGTCAGAGAGTCCAGCTGTTGGGAGTTTGGAGGCTGAGGAAGCTTTTGGGGGCCTGCAGCAGTGTCTCTTTTAATTGGAAATTAGTGAAAATTCAAACTAAACGGTGTATTTTCCGAATACACAAGGCTGGAATAAAAAATGTCAGGAAGAAGTATAAACATTCCAAATTACGGTACTATTGCTGTGCATATTTTTGGCAGTTCAATACATATCATACAGGCAACTGGGAGCAATTCGGCCGTTTTTGCGGCTACCATACAAACTAATTTCCAGTAATTGCGCATCTTCTAAGAAATGTGCCTGCATAGGTGTACGAACAATATAATTAATTCACGAAGAAGCTACATTTATGTAAAACAACCCTGTTCCACGAGCACTTCAAAGATCAGACACAGGGCCTTTAAAACATCTGGTGAACCAGCGCATGCAGAGTGGCAGCGCAGAGTCGGGGTCGCGAGCTAATTTGCCGACCACCCAAAGGCCCATGATATAAATGCCACTTCAAATGCCTTGAAAGCGGGACGAAATATCGTCCTAAATCATGAACGTGCAAGAAACAGAATTCCAGCGTCTGAAACACTTACACCGCCGCTTCACCGGCCCCTCACAAGATTGCCTTGCGTCGTGTGGACGGACGGGGAGGTTCATTCGGCGGAATCGCCTCCGCCGATAGCTTTCGGGATTCGTAACCCAATTTTAAAGGTAAAAGGGACAAGCAGGCTTATAAAACGTACGGAAGCCCGTCAATATCGGCCTAACTCAACGTCTTGTACACTGGGTAAACGAAGTCCAGCTCCTCGAAGAACTTGCGGCACACAACGCCAAACCAGGAAACCGGTGCTGGGAAGCGAGCCGATGCGAGATCGCGGAGCGGAGTCCTCCACCTGACGTCACGGTACACCTCAGCCAATCAGGGCGCGACGACCGCAGCCACGCTTGTGTTCGCTCTCGGTGCAAATAGCCTGGGTGATGATGAGTGTATCAGATATATATATATATATATATATATATATATATATATATATATATATATATATATATGTACTTCCTTCTTCCTTTCCCAATACAGTTGTGAGTAGCGCCCGTGTGTGTCTTCTATCTTGAGTACGTCTTTTTAGCGCTTTTAACCATGGTTCAATACGACCATCATAGTGTTCGTCACCTCTTTGCACGTGTTATCTCATTTTTTGAACCAATCATAAACAGAAAAGGCCCAGTGACTTGCGCTTTTGACGCTGCTTGATTGGTCCCTTTACCTCATAGCGTCGACTGGGGCGACGGCGCAGTGCGTTCGAAAGAACGTGGCGAATATACCGCGGGGCACTGTCTATGCAGAAGCTTCTTCGAGTACAAGGGAACAGAAACAAAACAAAAAAAGAACACTGACCAGTGAGGCTCATGTCGAAGGACTCGGCGTCAATCTTCCTCAAGTCCTGGACAGTCCTCCAGGTAAGCGTGACCAGCTGGTTCTGCGACAGGTCCACGGTCACAAGGTTGGGAGCTCCCATGAACATTTGCGCCGGCAGGACGCGCAGCCGGTTGAACGAGAGGTACACGATAGTCAGGTGCGGCAGACCGTCGAAGGCCAGCGGATCGACCTCGGAGATCTCGTTGTACTTGAGGTCGAGCTCCACCAGGGACGACAAGCCGCCGAAAACGCGGGCTTCCAGCCTCTTCAGCTTGTTTCGAAACATGTCGAGCCTGAGGACCCGTGACAGGCCCTTGAAGCTGTGCTCGGTGAGGACCTCGATGGAGTTGTCGCTGAGGTCTAGCTCTTTAACCTTGCCGAGGCCCGCGAAGGCGAAGTCCTCTATGACCGTCATCTTGTTCCGCTCCAGGAACAAGTGCGTCAGAGACGGTAGGTGAGACAGGGCTCGCGCGGGCATCTTCTTTAGCTTGTTGTCCGCCAGTTCCAGCTTCTTGAGGCGAGGCAGATGCGAGATGCAGTCCGTCTCCAGTTCTGTGATCTCGTTGGAGTCGAGGGACAGCACGGCCAGTTTCGTCAGGTTGTAGAAGGCGTGTGTCTTCAAGACACCCAACTCCGCCTGGGAGAACTTGAGACGCTCCAAGACCGGAGCATGTGGCAGGACGTCGGAAGGAACAAACTTTAAGTGGTGGTCCTCACTGAGCGAACTGAACACGATCGAGACGATGGACGGCTGCTTCGCGAGGGCCTTGAAGACGATGTCGTCTTCGGCGATGTCTTTCACCACGTAGCAGGTCACTTCGGTCGCGTCATCAGTGATATCGTCCGTGTCGCAGCGGCAGTATAGCGCTTGGTCGATGAGATTGCAGAGGTTGGGCACGAGGTCCTCGGCTTGTGACGCTCCCGCTTGGAATGTTGCCGTAAGGAAAATTAGGAAGAGCGTGAGATACCTAAACAAAAAGAAAAACGGAGACATTGTGAGCATAACGTGATTATCGAATAAACTCGATAAGTAAAACAGCGGATACAGTAAACTTTACAAGGTACCGTATAATTAATGATGATTCATTGTTTACTTCACTCGTGAGTGCATTATATTCATGTAGTATTTTAGAAATAATTGAGTATACGCTCTCAGAAGTCCCTGAGCGTACGCTTCCCAACAATGCTCTCGAAACATAAATTCTCGGCCTTCCTCTAATTGGCTTAACCAAACAGAATGGTGAGTGGCATCGTATACACTAACGATCAGTCTCCGTGACAAGACAAGATTTGCCGCTGAGACACCAATGGCTGTACAACTTTCTCGATGTGTGAACTAATTAAAGGAGAGCCAACAATTGCAGCCGTATTCACCAGGCGTCACTAATCAGCGACGAAGATGCGACTAGGCCTGGCGGTATTCCTGTGGGCAAACTTGGTCAACGCAAGTGGGTGATTGTCTGGTCAGGAGTAACAAGCGAAAGTGACTGGAAAATAAAGGTCACGCAGGCGTGTACTCAGGAAATGCTACTGTGTGAACGAAACGTTTATCGCGCAAAACGTATTATTCAGACATTAATTAAGTAAAAGGAAACATTACAACTAGGGCTTGGTTGTATACAGAACTAATTAAAGGAAAACTTGAACATCGGAAGACGACATGAAGAAAGCCGGATTCTAAGCGACGTAATGAAGATGGAAGTACTCTAAAATTGCGGCCTCTCTCGTCGTTCAGTGACCTGTTGATATCATTTTAGCGGCAGCTCTGATTTCTAAACAACCCAGAACATTTGCTGCTACATTTCTTACTGTATTTATTAGTCGGCGTTCCAAAACAATATGTGCTTTGTTAAAGCTAGCTATTGGCGGTGATGGGAGTCGGACACGGCGCTGAGCGCTAGCCCCCCACTAAACACCGGCAAAACTATTCCTAGTCCTTCACTAAGATTTGTTAGTCATATTCTAAAGAGGGCCCGTTCTCACACTTGCATTTGCTTAGGACCGACCTTTTGGGATCTCTTTCGACAAGAGTGCACGCTTGCGCTACTCATGAGGTGGCCCTGGAACCAGGGGCGGATTTAGAGGGGGGTCCGGATGTCCTGACCCCCTCTTGATTTCTGCATGTGTAAAATTTAGGGCGTAAAACGAAGAAGAGGGGGAGGGCGTTCCTAAACATATGGTACGCTGACCAACACCTGACCCCCCCCCCCCCCTCTTCAGGAAATTCCTGCATCCGCCCCTGCCTGGAACTACATTTCACAAGAGCGAAGGTATCGCGATTATTGCGAGATCAAATGTACGTACTATATCCATGACAGGGGTCTGAAACACGCCGCCTGCGACTCTCTGGGACGCGACTGCGAGCCCCGTCCCTATGTCTCAAGCGCTACATGCTCCGAAGTTATAGGTTCATATCGTCGATTTATTTCCGCTTGGTAAGAGGCTTCGCTCATATAATGTGTTCACACATTTTTCACTTCTTCGTTATGTTTTGGACTGAATATTGCATTGTCTAAACATCTGCTTCTCATTTTGCGCTTTCTCACAAATTCGCCGGAACGACAATACCACTACTTGGCTACAAACGCGAGCTCTTTACTCGAGGACGCAGCTCGACTGCACAAACTTTTTCTCAGCAGGAAGAATTACCAAAAATTAGGCATAAGCTCGGGCTTTTAGTCGTCAAAAAAAAGTATTATCCTACAATGCTGCAACAAATATCGCCAAGAAAGAAAGAACTTTCGTATGAAGAGATATTGTTTTCCATTCCTGTTTAGCCTATAATGAATTGTGCGACAGTGCAGCAACAGTGTGGTTGACCTCGTTCTATCGCAAAATACCAGCACATTGACGTTTTAGATTGATTTTGTCGTCACATCAGGTGTGGGCCCAAATTACAGCAAATCAAATGTGGAGATGTCACCGGCAAAAAAGGCAAATTTACAAAAAGCAGAGAGCACGAGATTGCTTCTTTAGAAAACCTCTGAGGTGTCGCTGAGAGAGTCGGCTGCTTTTATAAAGTAAAGTTTTATAAGTAAAAATTGAAAAATTGAATTGAAAATTGAACCATCATTGCTGTTATAAAAAGAAAATCCAAATTTGTGTGCGTGTGCGTGCGTGTGCGCGCGTGTGTGTGTGTGTCTGTTTGTGTGTGTGTGTATTTTTATATTGGCCCTCGACCTTTTGGGAGTGGGCTATCTGGTTTCCACTCTGGCATGAGTTCGAAACCCCTGCTTTATTAAAAATTGTCGTTTGTCAAAGAGTTAATTTAAAAAAAATATAGTCAAAGCTTTTCAAGAAAAAGAAAAAGGATGATGCGGGAAAAATTGGGAAATATAAGGAAACTGAAAGTGTTCCATG
>JAZHYW010014761.1:0-62940 GCA_037355805.1 Ixodes ricinus
ATCTAGTGGAGAGGGAATATTTGAACTGAGGACGCGGAGTTTCCCCCGCAAATGAGGACTCTGAGAAGAGTAGGTCAACGGGTTCGAATGCTTTCTGCCAAGTCAACGGCCGCAGTCCATTGAATGACACGGTGAGCGGTTTCTGCGCTCAGCTGGGCCGCAAGAAGTCAACGGCCGCACACAAAGTGCCCGCGGGCCGCATGCGGCCCGCGGGCCGTATGTTGTGCACCCCTGGTCTAGTCCTTAGTCAGTGGTGTACCAACGTGTTTTTGAGTGGGGGAGGGGGGGGCAAACCAGGCACCCCTCCCCTCCCCCAATCCCCAGGGCCGGGGGCGGTGCCTTTGGTATCCCTTCGGCGCCGCCGGCCAGTGTTTGCCCTGCCCAGTGGCGGCTGTTACAGGGGGGGGCGAAACACATGCCTATGCCCCCCCCCCCCCGGTTGGTACGCCCATGTCCTTAGTCCCTAGTCCTAAAGCGCCGTTCACATATATGCGACCGAGTAAGACCGAGAGAGACCAGACCGGTTTTAAGCCTCTTGCGACGTCTTAGGACCGGATGCGTTGCAGCGGAGCTGGTCCTAAGACGTCGCAAGAGGCTTGAAAACCGGTCTGGTCTCTCTCGGTCTTACTCGGTCGCAAGAGTGTGAACGGGCCTTTAGATTCTAGTCCTTAGTTTCTAGTCCTTAGTCTTTAGTTCCTCCTTAGTTTCCAGTCATTAGTATTTAGTTCCCTGCCCTTAGTCTTTAGTTCCTAGTCCTAGTCCTTAGTTTCTGGTTCTTAGTTTCTTGTCTTAACCTGATCCGTCTTTAGTTCCTAGACCCTTAAGCGCCATTCACACTCTTGCGACCGAGTCCGACCGAGAGAGACAAGACCGGTCTTTAGGACCGGATGCGCTACAGCGGAGCTGGTCCTAAGAGATCGCAAGGGGCTTAAAAACCGGTTTGGTCTCTCTCGGTCGTACTCGGTCGCACTCGGTCGCAAGAGTGTGAACGGGCCTTTAGTCCTTAAGCGCCGTTCACACTCTTGCGACCGAGTACGACCGAGAGAGACCAGACCGGTTTTAGGACCGGATGCGCTACAGCGGAGCTGGTCCTAAGAGATCGCAAGAGGCTTAAAAACCGGTTTGGTCTCTCTCGGTCGTACTCGGTCGCAAGAGTGTGAACGGGCCTTTAGTCCCCAGGTCTAGTCCTTAGTTCCTTGTCCACACTCTTGCAGCCGAGGACGACCGAGAGAGACGAGATCTGTGAAAACTTCTTAAAATTTCTTAGGACGAGAGAACACACTGACACGCTGGCGCCATCTATGCGGTGATCCTGGAACTGCATTTCACAAGAGCGAAGGTTTCGCGGGATTTCCGAGGTCAAATGTGCGTAATACCTATGAGAAAGGTTCGTTTATAACGTGGACAAAAGTTTTCGAGCCAAGAAAGAAAGGATAATGCGCGAGAGAAATAGAAAATATGCCGGACCGCGAAGTTTACCCTGCTGCCCAATAGATGGCGCCAGTGTGTCCTTTGGGTTTACTCTGGTTGTAAGACCAATTTTAAGAGGTCGCAAGAGTGTGAACAGGCCTTTAGTCATTAGTTCCTATTCCTAGTCCTAGTCCCTAGTTCCTAGTCCTAAGTTCTAGTCCTTAGTTCCTAGTCCTAGTCCTATGGGACCGGGCCGAAGCGAAGGCTCCGGCTCTGCCTCACCTCTCGCGTCCATGGCCGCGCCCGATGCCAGGGACGAACGGTGGGGCCGGGCCGTGGGCCGGGCCGCTCGGCCTCAGCCAATACCACCTAGAACACAAGGCCTGCGCATGACGTTTCGTTAGTAGATCCCCGACCCGCCCCAAGCGGCAAACACCCCGAAGCTTGACGAGAGTAGGGGCCCCGCGGAGCTCGGGCGAAAAGTGACCCATCGTCCCATGGCGAGCTCGGAGCCTCCGCTAGCAGACGAATTCTCCGCAACGCATTGGTTTCGCCTATTTCCGTGCGAGGTGACCAGTGAAAAAAAAATGGTCACGGGTATTCGCTGTCTTTGAATGTTAAAAAACTAGGTGCCACCTCATAAGTGAACGACATTTTCTTTGCGTGGGAAGGATGTTACAGCTTTCAGGTCTGCAATTTCGGGGCTCTCCTGAAGAAAACACTCTGTCACAACTTATGTAAGCGAGACAAAACACGAATGTACCTTCGCACTGTTTCTTCAAAAAAGGGCAATGTACGAAAATTTTTAGAACGTAACCACGTTTCAACTTTACTGTTCTTATCAATCAATTCGTTTCGTTGTTGCAGTTCCCATTTCTCATGAATGTCTTGCTTATAACCGTTTTGTCGAATAGGCAAATATGATGAAAAAGCAAAAGGCTATTTCGAACCACGTACGTTATTGCGATGTTAGTTTGCTCTGGAAGAAGTCGATTGTGCACATGCAAATCTGACGCTATTACTGAAATTAATAAAAGCGGAGTTACAAGAAAAGCAGACTTCTTGCGCGTCCAAAATAAAAGAAAACGAGGAGAGCGTCGTAGTGCAAATAAAGGTGATTTCGGTCACGCTATATGCGGTGCACAAAGCGCCAGGACGACTAACGTCTTCGTCGTCTTCTATCTATGAGCCGGCACCCGTTGGAGCGTCAGCAACTCCTTCCAATTTTCCAAGTCTACTTTCTTTTTATCTTTGAGGAGCCGCTACGCCGTCGCGTTCTTTCTTCCTCCTGCTTTTATGTTTCGTTTTTGTTTCGTTTTTTCCTTTTTGTTTACTTGAGGCTCAACCCATCGCGTGTTTTGTTTTGCCTTGTTTGGCTTAGCTTTTGCTCTCTTTCCTTCACTTCGGGGCTTACTACCGCCAGTCCGTCTGCTACGCTGCGCCCGGACATCTTGAGGGCTGTCTGCAACTTTGTTGTTGTTATTTTCTTCCGCTGTCGTCTGCGATGACCTCCTATTTTCGCCTTGGATTGAGTTTTATCGAAATCTCATATGTGCTTTTTGTTATTTATTAAATATATTAAAAGGGGCAAGCTCGTTACACGTTTATATTCGAACTTATTTGTCTACGCCGGAACGTCTGCTATGGGTCATCGTTGGTTGATCAACCGGTCGCCTTCGGACATACACCAGCGCATACTTGGAGATGGCAGGCATGTCATGTGCTGCCTACCACTACAAACACAAGTTTTTGCGATGTGTTAGAAAATCATTCTTCCGTTTCCCGAAGACCGAACAAACGTGAGTAATTAAGTTGCTGCAGCATTTAAATTAAACTAAAACAAACAACCGCAAAAAAAAGAAGTGAAGCTTTTTTTTTTATGCAGCTGCTTTCCATTTTATTTTTATTTTTTTCCATAAGCGCCGCATTGATTGTCGTCGTTGAAGGAGTTTTTTGCTAGGTGATTTGTATCTTTCTATCGTCTGCTAACTTTTTGTTTTATTCGCCGTTGTTCGCTGTTTGTTCCCAATTTCTCTTTATTTTCGTCTGAGGGGGGACTCCATCTTTCCTGCAAAGTTCGGAAAATGTTTGCACGGTCATTTTCTTGTTACTTCTTTTGTTTTTGTTGTGCTGCAGCGGCTGGTTCGCTTGCTTTGGTAATCTAACATGTTGTTTGCGCACGTTTTAATGGTCACCTAGTATTTAGGTAAGAAACTGGGACAACGCAGTCTGCAACGGATCAACAGTAACCTCTTACGACGTAGTTCGAGCAGCTAAACGCCTTTCTACCGCTTCCCAGATGCGCTCCAAACTCGTGTGATCTCCTAAGTGGCGTTTGAGACCGCTAAATAGACTGCTCTATCTTTGTTTATGCGTGCGTTGTTATTTGATTGTCGTTGCAGTTGCGATCAGTGGATTCCGCTTCGCAAGCGGACTGACCGTAATGAATTGTTTCAGCTGTTGGGGTGACGAAACGGGGCTCTCAAAGCGTCTGCTTACGTAGACTCCGAGTCCTTTATCGGCGTTCGCCGCCGCTCCCGTGGGTTTTCGGAGGAATTACGCCGCATTTACTGGCGGCCACAGCTGCGTGCGCGACTGCTTAGCGCGAGCTAATAACGAGCTACCACAGTTCATTTGCAACGTGCATGCGACACCATCAAGATTGCCGGACTTAGCAATGTGAGCTCGTTCTGAGCACGACCACTGAAGCAGTTGATGGAGCAGACGATGTAGCAGACGACGGTGCTCATCCGGGCTACCTAGGGGGCGCTGAGGGGATCTACTAGTGATGACGTTTAGAGGAGGAAACGCGCAGGCCTTGTGTTCTAGGTGGTATTGCCTCAGCCCTCGTGTCCATGGTTTTTAATCTGAAAGCACGGAGCGCGAGCTCCGTGCTTTCAGCGTCTCTGCCAAGCACGCCAAGGGGGTACAAACAAAATTTTGGCTAGATGGCGCAAGCTACCGCCAGGCACAAAGAGTATATCAATTAAGTTTTCTAGTAGTGGTAGTGATGATGATTTTAAAACTGGAGAGGTGGCGGAAAAGAGTGGTCACGTAAGTGAAGTAATACCAAGTTAAACAATGTATTCATTACATTAAAAAATAAGAAATTTTAGTGCTGTAATAGGTTTAGCAATATATTTTGCATAGTCGGCTGGCTTTCTGACTTTGCCCGCTTGCCTGGCCATCTGGCGGCTGTCGCCCGAAACATCATTTCGTGGGTGTTGCGCTCGTTGCAAAAAGCCGCCGTCGGACTCTACGGCAACCTGGGGACAAATTCACCTGCGCAGCGGGGTTTAGAACGTGCCTATGTCAACGACCCCCAGAGAAGACCGCAAGGCGTTCACCATGTCCACCAGCGGTGAGTTGGCGCCTGTCTCCGCGCCCGAACACGCAGAGGCGACCGCGTAGGCCTAGGTGTCAACCGGCGGTCCGTCGAGTTGGCAGGCTCCCACAGCGGACCTCAGATAGCGAAACAGCTGTTGCTATTACTGCTAGTGTGCAAGAAACGCGACTGCCGCACTCTTGAAGCTCCGCTGGAGAGCTACCGTTGACGCCTTTAGAGTCCTGGGTCCACGCCGCAAGCAACTTCGCAGTTGCCGCGGGAACGCCAAAAATCGATAAATTTCGCAGTATGCTGTCTCTCCAGCCCCTGTTGGCTGTAATGTCCATTTCGTGGCGTAACCACAGTGACTACGTGTGACAATGCATGACGTTGTAGAAAAATATTGTCTGTTGGTGCCTGTTTCTCTTCAACGCATATCGCTTTATCGGTTGCTTTTGTAGCATTGCCCGCCAGAGCATTACATTACCGGAAGCACGGTAGGGGAAAAGGAGACGTCGGTTGCGACATTACTGTGTGTCTGGCTTGACTTTTTTTATTTTTTATTGGCGGGATAAAACCAGCTGGGGCTAGAATCGAATGGTGCGCGCTTCCTCGGGACACCAAAAGCGTGTCGGCGTCGAAGCGACGACAGAAACCCCGAACAGCACGTTTCCGGAAATCCGGAAATGGGACGCCGGCAGCGTCCCGCATGGCTAAACACTATTCTGTTTATATTCCTTTGCAAATATCCGCATTGAATGGCCGCCTCCATATGAGAGCATACATTGCCAGACCGCAAAGAAGATAAAATCGCGAGAACAAAGGACGCTCCCCTTATTGAGCCGTACTCCAGGCATCTTGCATCAAAGAAGGGACCAGCCATCAAGCACGGTGATGCTGCAGTTTTTAGCGCATACGATCGGTTCCAACGAGGGGAGCTACCGAGGAAAGCTGTCTTTCACAAGTTCCTTGGCACGGAGACACTATAAAGGAATACGAAAAATTGGCGGAAGGCCAAGCACCTGTTGTGCTGTTTCTGCCTGCATCACCGGCTACGTACGGCAGTCGGCTACAACGTGATCATTGCTGTCGTCGTTTTCAAGTTGCCTAAGGAGGACGCGTGCTTCAGTTCACCTCGTTATTTTTTATTCGTTTTTAGATGCGCGCTGATCTTGTGTCTGTCAGAGAAAGAGAGGAGACTCGCTCACGGCCGTCAAAAAATACGGGTCGCGGCGTCTGGGAAAATCGCGCTGCACGAACGGTTCAAAGCCCCGCTATGACCTGACGGACTCGACCGCTCAAAGAAAAGCCTTTCTGGGAAACTAATTCAGAATAAAAAAGAGGAGCCCGCGCAGGTGAGACAGGTAGAACGGCCTCGTGGAGAGGGCGGTTCCTTGCATGACTCACTGCACGCGGACCTGTTACCTGTTGCGTTCATACAATGGTCGGGCGAGGGCAAAAGTTGACGGGGAAGGGGTATACCGGTACCGCGGTACGAGGCGGCAACGGCTACTATTTTTCTTTCCTCTTCACGTCCTGACCGCGTTCCGTCGCTGTGTCTGTCTCGCTGGCCACGTCGAACCCGCCAAGTCCCCGCGGCGGGCAAAGCCGATACGGCTGGCGTTGGCGCGTATGGCGCACTACCAGCGCGGCGGTGCGAACGCCTTGGCCTACGAAGAAGATTCGTATCTGCCGGATCAGACCATCGGCGACGACGAGTCGACGGGATACGACTCCGGACAGGACCTCGCGCGCGTGGGTGCCACGGATCCGAGCTTGGACGACGAGGGACGTAGCCTGCTCAGACTTGCAGCCGGCGAAGAGATTGAAGAGCTGCTTCACGGTGAGCGCCGGTTGGAACGTCAACGCAACTCGCTCAAGAAACTGATGAACGCGCAGATTTTGGCAGCTTGCTCCGGGAGGTGGATGGATGACAAGATCTCTTACTCGTTAGCCTGCCCGTGTTGGAAGTTTGGGCCGGTTCCGAGATGTTCTGCAGGAATTGTGTGCAGTGATGCGATTCTGGCAGTTGGGACGCGAGAGGTGTTTTTCCCGTTGGACTTGGCACGGCTCAGTTGCTCTTTTGAGTGTGCAGTTTTTGCTTTTGATGGGACGCAGTGCAAGGGGGTTTGGTAAAGTGTTGAAAGTTCTGTGGAAAAAGTTTCCTTTGGACTTTGCATCCCTTCTATGCATGCAAGGTCCTAATCTGATAGGGTCTGCAATACCGCGGACAGATGTTGCTGGCACTATCGGGACTGATTGACAGTTTGTTGGTATGAGGTCAGCTCTAAGTACACCAGTTTCTTTCCTTCTCTAATCTTCTCTTCTACTCTCAATAAAAGCAGCTTATCTTCCTTTCGAAAAGGGACCTGTATGGACAGCTCATGTCCCGTTTGACCTTTTTCTTGCTGTCACTCTTATCTGGCATAAGGATTCGTGGTTATTCACTGTATTTCAGAAGCCTATTCCTGTTTGCTTTATGAATGTAGCATTCTGCATGTACAGTAAGAATAAAAATTTGGCTAACCTACGTGCATTGATACGTCAAGGAGTAGAGTGTCCCGTGTTTACTGAGGTTTTCCTGTTGTTCTCTCTGCCGCAGACAACTTTTTTGACGCCAACAGCGACATCAAAGTGAGCGATGCAACTCCAGACAGTGGCGTGCATGACCTCTCCGGGATGGATCCCGAGGAAAAGGCTCGGCGCGAGGCAGAGTGGAGGGAGGAGCTCGCTAGGGTGAGACACTTTGAAAGCGTTGCGAAGGCAGCTGTTGTTTCTGAATTCAACCTTAATTTCTCCAGCTCCCTCATTGACTTAGTTATACGACGAGATTAAACCTAGTGTGAGAATCTGTGGCTCTTGTTCGATTTCAATAATGGAATTAACTTTCTATTAGGGAGTTTTCGTAGACCGCGTTTTCCCCTCCGCTATGCCCTCCACAACGAAAAATCCGCTATTGCGCCTCCGCGCCGATGGCCTTATCTGTAGAGCTCTGGGTATCGTAGCGGGTTGCGGAGAGCATTGCTCGACGGCGAAAACCATCTACAAACACTCCCTATTGTCTTGTCTCCACTCCCATGTGAGTGCAAGGGTCCTTTAAAACAGTCATTCTTGACTCTTGTAGGTAATGTGAAGTGTATGAATGCTGTAAGAGCTGGTAGCTTAGTAAGTTTATGCTCGCTCGTGCAACTTGTTATGGCGTAATGTTGCTTCTGCAGCTCTGAGTACTAGTGACAAATGGTAAATATCGGTGGATATGCCAGACTCGTCTCTTCTAGTGAAGCAGTTAATATGCTGTAATTGGGATTTCATGTTTTCGGCACTTGTTTCTCGTGAAATTCGGAGGGTGTTTTTCAGAGTTTATTTTTTGCTGAAAATTCTGTCTTTATCTGAGTTTATTTTTGCTAGATTCCCAATTCTCTAATATTCAAAGTTTATTTTACTGTGTTCCCAATTGTAAAAAAATAAAAAAAAAGAAACAGAAAAAGTTTGGGTACCATAACCCATTGCCCTGAGGAACCTTGATGAGCTAAACGGCAAGCCCTTTTTGTCAGTGGTTCGAGGTTAGAAAAGAAACTGAGGAGGCATCTTCTCAAAACCACTGACCCTGTGCACTTGTTTATTCTAAAATAAAATCATTTTTGCTTTTTATTTTGTCATTGTGACCTTGAAATTCTGAGTTTTTAGGTTAAATCCGAATTGTTGGGAAAGTTACCGGCCAGTGCTTTTCAACTTTTTTGGCGGATTTATCTGGAAACTCTAAACCCAGTTATAATTTAAGAAAAGGCACTACTTAGAAAAAAAAGGTTTTGCAAAAAAAAGTTGATTTTGAAAATGGTCATATTGACATCCGCCAACATTTAGAGAGTATCTTCAGAAGGTTTCACTTGTTTACAATGCAAAGTTATGTTTTTATAAATTATTTTCAGTTCACTGATGCTAAAGAAAAAAGGTAGAGGTTATGATAATAATGCAATTAATGCAAAGGTGCAAGCGAGCTGGAATGAATAACGATAATAATCCTTGGAAAAGGAAAACAAGGGGGACAAAGGACAAACACAAATCTCCAAACACAGCTCGGTGACTGGTACACGACCGAAAAAATCCGCCTGGTCCTGGTACTTTTTGTACTTTGTTCCCCTTCTCCAGGGATTACTACCGTCATCCGTTCCAGCTCACTTGCATCTTTGCATTAATTGCATTATCATCATAACCTTCAAATGCAGGCTGTTCACCCTTGTTGGTGTTAGACTGGTGGCAGCTGATAAAACCCATTTGCTCTACTGACATCTAACTCCTGATTAGCTCAGTTGGTAGAGTGCTACACTGGAAGTCGAGAGGTCCCTGGTTCGATTCCAGGGCCAGGCGAATTTTTTCGGTTGCGCACCAGTCACCTATTTAGCTGTGTTTGGAGATTTGTGCTTGTCCTTTGTTCCCCTTCTTTAGGGATTATTATCGTCAAGCATAGAGGTTCGAGCACTTTGAACGCATTTTTTCCGTTCCACTTTTTGGCATAAATTTTACTTAATTAATCTATCGTTTCAGCATGGAACTACTGAAAAACTTGTATGCCAAAATTTTATGAAGCCAGTTATGAACATAGATTTGGCATTTTGATGTTCCTTTATTATGAAAAAGTGTAATTTGCAAAACTTGGTGAATGTGGAGAAAACAATACTTTTAATTATATTTTTTAGCTGAAAAGCTTATATTTTGTGAAATTTCTTTTTATAGAAACGGGCAACAGGTATTCCAGTATGCATTCCACAAGAAAAATGTGTGGTTATCAACATCATTTCTCGACAATAGATTCATTGAGCAGAATACATGCCAAGCTACGCTTTACTTTGTTCTGGGGGTACAGTACATCATCAAATTGGTTTACAGGGCTGAAACTTTGTAAGCAAATAGATGCAAATACAACCACCTGTAAATTTCGCATTGATTGAGTGAGCGGTTCAGAAGTTGACGTTCCCAGGTAGTGTCCTCCCTTAAAGGGATACTTCAACGAAATTTGAATATACCTGTCGTGTTCAGAAATGGACTGAATATGATCCACTATATCCGTAAATGACAATCACACTTTTGTATCTTGAGGCTGATGGCTGTATTTTTCGTTCTATAATCTTGTAGAGGGAGAATAGCGACGTTTGGGACACACAAGAGAGTTCGTTGAGTGAGGAGTTTCTCCCTCCCATCTTCTCTTGTGCTGGCTGTAGAGCTATCAGGACGACATCAGGTTCAAGGCATGTATAGTTCTAGGCAAGACAGTTATCATCACTACCTGTCTAGGTTTCTAGACGAGCATAACAAACGAGGCTTTAGCGACATCCACTAGGTGCTCTTCACTAATCGTTTAATTTCTTTTAAAATTACTTTTAGTGTCTTTTTTAACAAGAGATTGGTATGTCCGATGTGATACTGCTCCTTTGAGCACGTATAAACCAAAAACATAAGTGCCGAAATTCGTTGTAGTATACCTTTAACAAAGGAGGGTGAAAAGGCAGGGGTGGCATTGGTGATGAAAAGAGCAATTATTGCCAGGAAAAGCCTCAGGCAGGGTGGATGCTTTGCGCTCAAGACAGTTGAGTGCTTTTTCAGTTCAAAGGTTTTGCCCTACCTGGGATTTTACAAAACAGTATTTACCACGAGAAAATTTTTATACGCTTTGTGGTGTTGTGAAGCATGTTTTCCTGCGTGACGTGCACAAGAAGTTGGAGCATTAATTTTCTATCCATGTTAACTTGTACTTTAGAATGTTTTGTGTACTTTGTTTGGAGAGTGAGAAAGTCATAACATGTTTTCTTTGTGTGCCCCTATGAGAGGGGCAGGTTTCTTGTAACACTGACATTATATAGCATTTCACTTGTAAGTTGCCTTGCTTGTATCTTCCACTTCTGCTTTGGTCCTGAACAGGACTGAGAGTATTACAAAATAAAACTAAAATAAAAATAGACTCGAGGATTGTCCTCTTTACTCTGTAGTTCATTAGCCGAAACAAACGATGAAAGCAGTTGCTTGTTTTCCAAACGAGTAAGCAGCAGGAACATTTTGTAATTGTCCCTTGATCGAGCAAGGTTTGGTGGCGAGTTACAGATTCAGCAAATGTTTGAACCTCCATCTGTTTAGGTACCATAAACACTATTAAGACAAAAAGGTGTCATACTAGTAGGCTTATTTGCCACATCCACTTCTCGAGCGTGGATGTCATGTTAAGCTGCCTCTTGCTTTCTTGGCTGTGTCCTCTGGCACAGGTTGAGGAGGAGATCCAGAGCCTGCGGACTGTGCTGGCCTCGAAGCTGGCAAAGTCTCAGGAGCTGAAGCGGAACCTGGGCATCACCGTCTGGAAAGAGCTGAAGGATGACATGGAGCAAGGCATCAAGAATATTCAAGACAGTGCTGCGTGAGTGCCGCCCCTCCTGCCGTGTCTCGACCCCCGTGTTTTCCTTCAAAGCTGGCAGCTTTCTGTGTCTGCTTTCTGTATGCAACTTTTCGAAAAGATTTGAAGTGGGCACAAAGTTAGTTGCAGGCTCTTCGATTGATGCTTCATGTTCTTGTATGTGTTGGAGAGGAATTGAAATGGGTGGAAAGCTAATGTAAAATACCGGAGGAATGCCGAGCCCATTTTTACTGAAAACCGGGTTGATCTAGAAATGGGCGCTTGTCCGGTCAAATTGGGTGCTTATCGTGTAACTTGCAAAATTTTCACGTGTTTTAAATGTTAATAGTGTGCGCTTGAACGGAGTGGGCGCTCTTGCGGTATTTTACAGTAGTTGCAAGATCTCCGACTGATGCTTGATGTTCTTCAGTAATTGCGCTCTTGCGCCATTTTGCGCCAAAGGCAATTTTCTGTGCCATCCTGATTAAAATCCGCCATATTGCACAAAAGTGCACCAAACTCCGTGGCTGGCAGAATTAGGCGGCAACTTCGTAGCTAAGCCAGTGGAGACCAACATTACAAAGTGGCTTATACTGTCTACAGCAACAAAAAAAACCCCAAAACTTGGTAGATTTCTCAATTTACGATTCTCTTAACTAAACTTAGGTGATCATAAGATTTCATAACTGCATGCTCAACAGTACTTTAAAAAGTGATTTAGGTGCTCAAAAGGGTTTCAAATTTCACATTTATGTGCTCCAAAATGCTTCCAGAGTTATTGGTAGGTGCTCCAAAATTCGCTTTCAAGTGTCCCGAAAATCGCTCCAAATCAATTTTGCAGTAGCATCGCTGTGTTCTTGCATACTTTGGGAAGAATTTGAGTTGAGCAGAAAGCTGATTGCAAGCTCTTCAACTAGTGCTCGACGTTTTTGTATTGTACCTTGTTTGGTTACAGCACCAGTTGTTTATCCTAACTGGCACCAGATGAATTCCTGCAGAAGGCTGTTCACAGAAACTTTAATGCTTATTTGCAGAGGAATAGGTTTGAACAGTTTAGTCAAAGTGGGGAAGGAAATTGTGGTTTGTAACCTTGGTAAACAAAACTTTCAGTGAAGGTGCAGGTTGACTTGCATTCCTCTTGCATGTAGTCCCTGAATTACTTGTTCAAACTTTTTGTATCTGAGGGTTTTATACCTACAGGATATGTTAATGTAGAGTGGAATGTACTGGTGCTGCTTTGTTTAAGCTTTTGAAAGGAAGTGCTGACTTTGTCATTGAATTTCGATAGAACATGAAGGCTGCCTGTTCAAACCTAAAAGTAATCTTAATTATAGCCATTCATTATTCCCTGGTAGACATGCTGCTAGGGGCTGGGTTTTGTTACATGCTGTAGAACATGGTTAGTTGCTGCGAATAAGATAACTTTCAGGTCGAGGTAAATTATCTTCTATCTCATAATAGATTCCTTATATCCAAATCCTTGATTGTCGGGGATCCATTGTCTAAGCTGCTCCTCTCATTGATGCATTGGAGAGGCACAAGGAGAAAACAATATGGCCCGTAGATAGGGGTGTGGCTTATTGTATGCATAATAAACATGAACTATTAGTTACACATATTAGTACTGAGGCACCGAGTAAAAATGAGTTCTACTCTGTTTCTTGTAAATTGTATGGAAACCAAAACCTAGTCTTGTTGAAGTGAGGTACTCAAGCTTTGACTTTCAGTTGACAACAACCTTGTTTTTCTTTTACATCTTACAAAGCTGTAGAAACGCGAGAGAATCGTATGGTTGCTCGTGATATGGGTTTTAAACAAATCTTAAACCAGCCATAAACCTTGAGACTACCCGAAGTCGGCGTGAAATATAATTGACATTTCTGATCAAGTGCTGGCACTGAAATAGTACAGTCAGCCCTTGCATGTTATATGCAAGGATTGGTTATTCAAAGGTCCCTGATATCCTATGGCATTCAGCTGAAACCAGGCCAATGACGGGTGCTTCATTAATGCACCTGAAAAGAAACAAGAAAACACTTTGCCATGCCAGTTTCTGCAAGTTTTCGGAGAAATTGTCACATCCTTGTCATACATAGGCTTGCTTTTACACCCCTGCATTTCCTTCTTTTTTTTTAACATTGTACATGTTTTATAGTGTTACAAAATTTTCTTATTAATGTGTTCCTTGTAGGTAATACTTTGTGTGCCTTGCAGCAAAGCACTCTAAAGTTTAGCGTGCCCCCATGCAAGCTTTAGCCAGAGTGGTATCGAATGACGTAAAGGAAAAAAGACCTTGCTCTGTCTTGACTCAGGTATAAGGATGTCAGTGAGAAGTTGGTGGAATGGAACTCTGCTCTGACGAGTGCTCCCATGTGAGTTGGCAACTCCCGGAAAGAAACTGTCGCGCAATGCTGGCTGTCATCCTCTCTCTGCGTCTGCTCTTTCCTCTGTGTGCCGCCACTTGCGATGGAAGCATGCCTTCTGCTGTGTGTGGTTCATGCGGCTCAACGAGAATATAATCTCGGGTCTAGTTTGATATATCAAAATGTGTGTTGTGGTAAAGGAAGCCAGAATGAAAGGCAGCTTAGTTCAAGTAGTGTTATTCGTTACTCTTTTTGATGGGCACTGTGTAATTTGCATCGAAGCCTCGTAGTTCGATGACTAAGTGGTCTCATTTAAAGACTGGCAGATTTTGCCCAAAATGAAACACCATGTGTTATCTTTTGGTCATTTGCTTCTATTTTCATGTGCTTCAAAAATTGGTCCAAGGTAGAGTAAGCATGTTTGAGAGCTACTTATTAATTAGCATATATCGTATGAATATTTAATGAACATTAATTTTAGGCATTATAAATGCGACTAATGAAAGTCCCATTGCTAGTACTGTAAGTACATCTCCAGTGCAGACACCACACATATTTAAAAATGTATGGCAGTAGAAATACCGCAATATTTTTCAAGTACATACACTCCAACTGTACACCAATCATTTCGATGGCACTCGAGGCTGTTTTAAGATTTTTGGTAAACATTAAACACCATAAAAATCAGGGTGGAAACAAAACAAGGCCTATTGGGACAGGGAGTTCCTGAGAAAAAATAACTGGTTTCTCGGCCCGGGTAAATAAACTATGCATCGTAGAAAGCTCGAACTCAGTGAGAAGGTGAAGCTAGCGGTTTAAATGGAACGCGGAAGTTTGAGATGACGACGTTGCTTGAATTAAAATATGATTGAGAAGAACAATTTTTCTACGAGCCAACGTCCACCTAATCGTAATATCGTCAAAACAAGAAATTATATTGTGAACGCTCGTGAGATTTATATCGGTGGAAAACGCTTGTCAGAAAGAAAGCAAATATTTTCTTAGTTGTTGACATGCTTGTTTCACTGAAATAGATGCTACGGGCGCCCACAGTGTCATTTCTGTTGACGATATTAGGCTAAGGTAAATGTCCGCTCGTAGAGAAATTTAGTTTTTCTCAGTTATCTCTTGATCATTAAACGTTCAGCCTTTCCACTCCCGTGAAGAAGGAAGACCAGCGGAGCTGTACTCGATACACTGCCACAATGCGTATGCGCCCGTTTCTCGTTTCCTCTCCTCCGACACGCCGCCGATCGTGGAAACGTCTCCGGCGAACCAGAGTCGGTCGCACACGGCGCATGTGGCGCAAACGGGTAATCCACAAACTCCCTCCAAAACCTCGCTGTCGCGCCCGGGAACTGTTCAGCCGGCGTGGAGTGCAGTTGTCGCCGGGCCTCGCGCTTGCGCTTGGCCTCCGTGGCACAATCGTCGTCCGTGGCGTTGGCCCGCCGGCGCCTTTACATCGCTGGTTCTGTTCTCGGCGGCGGCTTTCCAGGCGAGCGATGTGCTCTTTCTTTGGCAAGAGAATCTGAAGCGCTCGACGCAGTGGAAGTCGAGGCGACAGCGGCTTTGCGGCGGTTGCGGACCCCATTCGCGCTGCTGCATACGTCGCCGCTCCTTCCGCAGCCAGTCTTCTTTCCCCCAAAAGGAGCACGGCAGACCCATCCTAAGTCCAAACCGAAACTGATAAGAGCGTAGGAAACAGCGTGCAAAACAGACGAGGACGAAGAAGCACACGTGACGAGCGCTGCGCTCGTTACGTGTGCTTCTTCTTTGTTCTCGTCTGTTTTTCGCGCTGTTTCCTACAATGAATTCCCACCAACGCGCCGAACTGTCCATTCTCCTATGATAGTTAGAAAGGTTGCCGCCATCGACGAGCGACGGCAACAACGAGACTGGTTGTGTGCTTGCCGCCGTCGCTTATAGGTGGCGTTAGCTGTCCAGGTTGGTTTTTGTCGACAGGTGTTTGATACCGGACACGATCCTGGGGAACCTAGCCCTTCACAGCTCCGCTGTAATAATGTCATGTTCTCAAACTTGCGCGTCCTACCCCAACCGCTAGCGTCACACTCTCAGAGTTTTGAGCTTTCTGCGATGCGTGGTTTATTTACCCGGGCTGGAAAACACAGTTCTTTTTACTCGGGAACTCCCTGTATATCAAACATTGGAATGCTTCCATCATGACTAGGAGTAGAGATCGCCGTCACTTTGTCACCTTCCCCGACGTTCTTAAGCATTTGTCAAAAAGTTGCGGTAAGATCGGGTTGGGTTGATCGCGGCTAACATCTCTAATTGCATAGTAGCAGTGCAAAAATCCTGACGGTGTCTCTGTGGGCCAATCGTGGCAGCGCGGGCCGGAACTTAACACGAACATGCGCGACTGACGGTGCCTTCCTTTGCATGTCTGTCAGTCAGAACTTCCCAGGACTCTTTAACTCTACTACGTACGTGGAGCCGTGTTCTTTTTCTCTGCTCTGGCCTGGCTGTCTTTGTGTCTTGCACTGTCTGCTCTTTGTGTGTGCACAAATGATTGCATGCCTTTGAGGCTGAGGGCCAGTGGTGTACCCGTTGGTGTGACTTGGGCGTCCATTACCCAAACTAATGTATGCTCTCTTAGGGTCGCCTTTTAGCCCTCCCAGTGCCACAGACATGTTGGGCTTGTCCGCGGACGTACAGCTGTGGACGAAACAAGCTAGAGATGTGCGAATGCATTCACTTCGGGTGTTGGCACAACCACCTGGTGGCAGTGGGGAGAGCCTGTATCCACTGGGCCATCTCTTTGATGCACCCTCAGTAACTGCAGACGCACATTTTACACTAATGTGAAAGACATTGTGCATTAGTGCTCTGTACACTTCATTAAGAGTTCAGCCCAACTGGAGTTAAAGCCATGCTTATTGTTTGTTAACTGTTCACAATGTGTCAACACATTTGCAATAGGGTCTCACTCCAAAGCTTTATGCTTGTGCTTTCAGGCATTGTTTGAAAGGATGGAGGCAAAAGCTGTGGCACCAAAAGTGTTAATGAACAGCAGCAGCTTGGTTTCATGATGCAGATAAGGCGACATAATTAAATATAGCTCGTCATAAATTTGCTAGCAGGCATAGGTTTTTGTATAACTACAGTACTATCACGGGAGATAGCCCCTGAAATCGAGAGCAAATAGAGTGCAAATAAAAAGTAAGCCAACTTTTGGTGTGCGACAAAAAAGGTTGGAAAAAATTCTAGTTTTAGATTTCGGGACCTGCGAAACTTGCAATCGCAGGGAGGGCGATGAACCAAGGACGATTGTCCTTCCCAATCAGCAATGTTCGCTTATCCCCCGCCGTCGTTAAGTAACACCATTTCTGCCGAGTTCATCGAGGTCACCATTGGCCAGGGCCCTGCAATTACTAATAGTGGGCTATCTTTCGGTGTCTTCGAAGAAAACAGCAAATCGGGCCAAAAGTAGGGGCGGGTTATCTTTCGGGGTGGAGCATCTCTCTGGATATTACGGTAGTGTCCAGAACAAGGGGAGGCTCCATGCAATGTCATTCCAATGTCATTCGATTCATCTACATTCTCGGCATTGCATCATACTTGTCTTTTTATCTGTACTGAGCTGGAATCATGAGTGTATGTCCTGTTTCATGTACAAGCGTAACCGATACTACAAGCTGGAGCATGTTGTCTTGAATGGCACTCTCGTTTCTTGAGTGCGCATTCACAGCAGGGCTGCTTAAAGGGATACCGAACGGAAATTTCGAGCTCACAAAATAGGGCTGGACGGATTGGCGGGACGCTGCAAAACCCAAGAACATCACTCATACAGCGATATCTCAAACGAATCGCCGTATTTTCGGAAAAGAAGCATGCCCTCATTCTAAAATTTTTTCAGGAGGACATTGACGTCATAGCCCTCACTTGATCGCGCCATACGTTTCGAAAAGTGCGGCCATCCGTTTGAGATCGATGTATGAATGATGTTTTGGAGTTCGTAGCGTCCTGTTCAACGCTTCTGCGGCCTTATTTTGCGAAATACAAATTTCGGTACAGTATCCCTTTAAAGCGTTGTGCTTGCTCTTGTAGCTTTCGTTTTGCTCACCCTTATGATGAAACGGAGTATTGCTCACATGCTGGCCCCCAAGTTGCTTTTTTTTAAAATAAAATGGTTTATGGTATTGAGTAAGGAACATACCATTGTAATAGTAGTAAGTTGTTTAGCCACTTAACTGTCTTGGACTGGCCTAGCTTGTTAACGTGCAGCTATCCCCAAACGGGTCAGGACGAGTATAGCTCGTCTGCTTTCCCCCATTCACGCACATAAGTTTTGGCCGAACCAGACTCACTCATGGCTTAGCTTGCGGCTGTCCCAACAGATGGCAGCACTGAACTTTTTAAAAATTTGCTCCCCATTTTGTTTTTGACTAGAAATTTGATTTTGAAGGCAAGAAATGTAATTTGGAAAGCAAGAAATGTAATTTTAAAGACAGCAATTAAGCAGTTGGAGTCAGAAATTCTCCAAAAAAACTAAAAACGGTAAAGGGGTTAAAGGCTTTTGCAATGCACTCTTCTGTTGTACAAAATAAATTTGTGAAAAAAAAAAAAGGCTTTATGTATAATTGTACAGACATGCTTGGATCTGCTTGGCTTGTGCATGTTTGGTCTTGTGGCATGTGGAGCAAGTTTTTTTAGGAACCAAGTTGGTTATCACCAGTGTTTGCTTTTGTTTCCCTCCCTCCCCTTCCCCAAAACCTCAGCTACCAGAAAACCACCTCAACCTTCAAGACTGCTGGAGAAAGACCACGACTGCCCTGGGAACACTGGGTGCGAGCGTGTCCAAGAAGCTGGGAGAGATGAAGTAAGCTTCTTGCTCTACTTGTCCTAGCAGTCGAGTTTATTTTGTGCGGTGCACTTAATTGTTGGGTTTTTATGTAATTTGGACATAATTGTGTAGCTTGCATTACAAGCAATTGGGTTACTGGTTTTTTCAATTTCGCAATCTTGCTGCTGGTCATGTCAGGGAGTCGAGTACTGTTTTCCTTGCATTTTGAGGCTATTGTTGTAGAGTGCAATAAATTGCAGCTTTCGGGGGCTGCGTTTTATTTTTTACAAGGTTGAGGTTAAAAAAGGTTGCATTTAACACTTGGTTTCTTTTGTCACATAGAACAACTTCGAAGAAATAAGTATTACGTAAGCAACAATATTCCATTACATGATTGTAGTCACTTGTGCTGGTGTTCCACTCACATGTCGCTACCGCTACCGTTGCTATTACCGTATAAACGCATGTATGGGCCGCACTTCTTTCCAAATTTCGGGGCAAATTTTTTGGGCGAGGCCCATACACTGGGATGAGAACAAAATAGTTTCGGATATGCATAACAAAATTGATGTACTTGCGAGTAGCAAGCAGTGGTCTTGAGCGTCTTTCATTTCGGTCCCGATCGTCGTAACCTGCGGTATCCTTGGTGCTAGAGTCTGACCGTAAATGACGTTAGCCATTTATTTCGTAGAATTTCACCTCAACCTTCATTTCGATGCTTGCGTCGAGCTGGTGCAGCGTACGCGTGAGCTTGCCTCGGACTGCGACCGCACGCTTTGTCCTGCACTGCATGCAGATCTTGTCGACGCCGTATTTGCGCCCCGTTGCACGTCTGCCGCGCTTCCAGGCATAAGTGACAGTTTGAAAGCACTTGCCCACAGCTCTCAGGTTGTGGGGCCCGCATAAACCAGCTTAGCAGACCGAAACGTTCACAAAGCCTAACGCCAACGTTCGGAAACCCGAGTGTCCGATTTCCCAGCAGCTACTATCACATGGGCGGAAGCCAACCGTTGATGATACAAAAACCATAAAAGGATAATTTCCACAAGCTTTTACCCTCTGATCTTTCTAATCTGCACTTCGAAAGCATTGCAAAAGGCACAAGCAGAGACGCTAATATGACGGGGTAAAGATGGTAGAATGGAGGTATGGAGCGCACCCCACACTGCGGAGGCAGTTGGTGTGCCTCGGAAGAAGGGGGGGGGGGGGGATGCAACTAATACGCAAATACTTAAAGAAAAAAATTTGGAATACACTCTTGTTTAAATAGAGGGGGTGCAGCCCATACACTCGATTATATGTGATTCAGTTGCAGTATGGAAGATCTAATGAAGATGCATTGTTCTTTAACTGGTGCCAGGTTGTTCGCAAGCATTTTCATACAGTGTGTGCCCATTGATTTGACGTCAATTAAAAAAAACATATATGGGCAGTTTGCGCATTGCAGGCAGTGTTGGAGTAGTCTTCGTCCTTATAACGGTGCAGATACAACCAACATAGGATGACAAATTGCCATCGTCCTGACCTATAATCAGAAAAGGGATGGTTATGTTGTATATCATATACTAAATAACCAGGAGTAATGAGATGGAACCAAATAGTATACTAGGCACCTGAGTTCTTTAGTATTTGGCTTTGAGATGGTTACCACATAATAGGTCATGGGAAGCAAAACTGCTTTCAAAGTTTGCAAACGGGTTTTGTGAGATGTTGGTTGACTACCAGAGGAAACTTTTAAATTATGTACCTTTGGAGTACCTAAAGGGACCTGTCTTTAATTGGAAGGTAAATAATTGAGGCAAAATGGAGATGGGAGAGGCAATAGACCCTTTCCGAAATTGCTCTTGGCAACAATGAGCCAGCTGCCTTGACGGCGCTCGGAAGTGCTGGCTGGCCACTATGATCGGACAAGGCGCTGCCATTATGTGGTATGCGCCCGCGTCGCGAGCTCCACCACCGCGGATCCTGATTGGTTATCGTGGACCAGGACCGAATGCGCAGTTCAAGTTTGTGACTGAGTTTACGAGGAAATACCTTCGCACGAAGCGGAGACTTTTTGGTGGCTTCGGCTCTTACATCGCGACTGAGACAGGCGTCGCATTTTGTGGACGGCCGCTGTCCACATCGGCGATGGAGTCGCTTGGCGTCTTCGTTGGCGATGCGGTTTACATCGACGATTGAGTTCCTTGTCATTGCCATCGCTTCCGACGTTTGGATGATCGCGTCCCTTATCGCGTCTTCGGCAGCATCAGTATAAAGAACGTTTGCTTTGTCGGCAGTGGCGGTCTCGACACGACAGCTCTCCTCTTGCGCCTTTCAGCAAAGTTGAAAGCAAATACTGTTAACTATTTTCGCGGCTTCAATATTTCGAAAATTTTACGAAGTGTGGGTTAGGGAATATTTGACGGACACAATATTTCGCGATTTGGAGGGTGCGCCTAGTATTCCTTACCATAGGTTAATTTTTTTTTATCTATTCTTTGCGATATTTTTTAAGTCCGAAATTCTCGAAAAATAGGTCCTCGCCAGAAATTAAGTTGTTTACAGTGTGGTTGGAACAACTTGTTGCACCGAGAAGTGGTGGCTACCAGCAACGTTCGAGAGGTAGCCAGTCTGTCTGATCTATCGTGTTATGTTTTCCCCCTGACGTTTTATAACGATTTCCCGGTTGCTTCGAACAACGGATCAGCCGGGAAGGAAGAGAATGGTACACCTGGAAGAAGACAGTACCCGAATTTCAGAACCGCCACACGCCACGCCCGCATAAAGTATCCACGGGGAGAGCTGTGCGCGTGTGCTCGTAGCTATGATAGTTATTTTACTGCGCGAGCTATCACAATGAATCCTTGTGCACGCACGCATATCCTGACTTACCGCTCATTCTCACTGGAAGCGGATCCGCGTTCGCAAGCGGTTGCGAACGCGGTTGTATAAAGATCCAGTACAATTGCACGCGCATTTAATGTCATCAAACGCGCGTGAAATTGTACTGAATATTTATACAACGCTGATTTCACGCGCATTTGATGTCATCAAATGCGCGTGCAATTGCACTGATCTTTATACAACCGTGTTCGCAACCGCTTTGCGAACGCGGATCCGCTTCCAGTGAGAATGACTGGTCATGAACGATATCAGGTTGCAATGTTCATGGCTTTAAAGAGGCGTACTGTCCCTATAGTCTGGACCAAGTATACTCGCACGGACCGCCACTGATTCAGAAGCTCCTTGGTCGCGGTGAAATTCCGATGATGAAAAGGGGATTATGTCTTTCAGTCTTGCCTTCGCAAAGCTTTGAAAGGCGCTACGGTGGCTCTACAGAGTGCTGACCTCTGCGACCGTATACCACATAATGGCGGCCGCAGCCCCGCCAGAGCGGCGCACGTGACCACTCCCAGCGAGTGCGCATAGTTTGGAATTGGCGCCGCTAGATGGCGCGGCAATGCTAAAAGGGTCTATTGCTTCAGCTAAACCTGTGAATATTTTAGCTTCTGTGGCTCACTGTCTCACTCAAAGGGACAGGTCAATTGCTAATTAAAACATTTTAATTCCACCTTTTCATAGGAACTCGACTGCTTTCAAGTCGGTAGAAGAGAAAGTCGGCAATGTCTACTCCAACGTGAAGGTGGGTGGATTTCCTTGTTTTGTACCCTTGTGGACAAAAGAAACCAGGATGCATGAACGCACTTCATTGCTCACGTTAGTGTAACTGCACAGCGGCACATATAATCCGTGGGCTCTAGTCTTAAGGAAGCGCAGCTTCCTTAGACAAAAGATGCTCCTCCTATCACCATAAGTTGGTATCAAAATGTGAGGCGACAGTGTTAATACATTCCAGTTTCTTTTCCACAACACTTCGAGTCGGCTGCAGTACAAATGGCCCGCTATGTTTTATTTTGTTTGTGTTCTTTGTGTTTTAGAATGTCTTGTTTTTTCTGTTTCTTTCGTCTCTTCTAGGAGTAATGCCAACAACTCCCAAAAACTTGTCTCTTTCAGGAGTCGATCTCTTGAGCGAGAGTGCTTAGCTTGTTTTCGCATTCGGTTTGGGAAGTTACAAGGCTCCTGTTCCACAGTTCCGGGCACCGCTAGCCGTTACCGAGAACTGCGGCGCCTCAGCGGCTTAGTTTGATCGCCGCGTTTCTTAGCTGCGAGCTCCTTGGTTGGATATCTGGGACAGCGTTGCAAGACATTTGGTTATGTGTGGGAAATCGTTTTACTTCATTCTTCTTTTTTTTGTTGTTGTGGCAATAAAATGTTCACCTGAGTTTGTCTCGTGCTATGTTTTGATTTGGTTCTATAGGCTAGATTTGTTTTAGGCAGTAGCAAAGCCATTCTCAATTGATCATGCAAAACAACTTGCCATCCCACACTTTCTATTCTTTGTGCAAATCGGTACGTTCTGATCGGTCGAGCCATACTGGTGGGCAACTTTACGTAGTAGTGTAGTTGAAGGTATACTTTGTCTCGCTCCAGGTCTGCCAGGTTCGGTCATGAGCCAATTAAAAATCTGGTGTAGTGCCCAGATGTATCGGTGTGCCGAGACGCACACCAATGTGCACATCAGTTATATTATACGTATCACTTAATTTCTAATTGGCTCGAGATTAAACCGGGCAGTTCGTAGCTTTGCCTGCAGTCAACAGTAGAGTTAAACACTGTATAAAGGCACTTATGCTCATCATTGCCTGCGTGCACCTCTCTCTCTTATTTCCATGCATGACCTCCAGTCGGCGACACGTTGAGAACCCATTACACGCTGGATGGATGCTAACGGCCTGTACCCTTCATAACGGGCGGTAGCTTGCACCACCTAGCCACCGTCTCTAGCGCACACTGGTTCCCGTCCACCGGGTTTCTGCTTGGAGTGCGTTGAAATGTTTTTGAAGGTGGAAAGCTCAAGGCTGAGCATCTGCTAGGTTCTTAACCTGTCACGGACTGTGGAAATGGGATTTTGGCTAAAGCTGATGTTTCGCTACTAGTCGCCAACTGGAGACACTCTGCATAGTTGCGACTCCGAGAGAGAAAAGCCTCTCTGCCGTGCACGCCTTCTCGTTTTAAGAGGCTCTTGTAGTTTGTCGAATCAAAGCCATCTCTCCGCAGGATTGGATGCCGTACGCTCCAATCGGAAAACAAGATGGCCGGTCGCCTTGCGCTGTATTTTCAACTGTGGCTTTTCTCCTTTCCCCCTCTCTCTCTCTCTCTCTGCTTTCCCCCGTCTTCCTCCGGTTCCAGTCTAAGGTTTCGTCGAGGAGCAGCAGCGTGAACAGCTTCGAAGAAATCCTCGACAACAGGACCGGCAACTCTGTCTCTGCCACTCCCACCACAAGCCCAGTTTCCGAAGAGAAGCCGCTGTCCTAAGCGAAGATCTGGACCACTCAGCGACTCGTCTTCGTCTTCTCTCGAGTTTTTGAAATTCCTGATGTCGTTCCTTCCTCCTTGATTTTTTACTCAGTTTTTCTTTTTTTTTCTTTTTTGAGGTGCAGCTTGTATTCAGAGACACTCCACGCAGAGCTTGCCCTTCGAAACGACATTTTAAGAGATTTATTTTCATCCGTAGTAGGATAGCGACCAGGATTTTTTTTTACCGAGCCTCTTTACATTAAGTTTTTGCAGCCTGCACAATTTGCCCGGTTACATTTGTGCAGTCCGTTTCTTTTGTACAGTTTGTTGCCAGTACGGTGACAGTTCTTCAGTTTCTTTTTTAGATAAAACCTACGAGGAGGTTTTGCTGCCGTGTGAGCCAGATGCAAGGGTTTCAGACTTCGAGCATTCAAAGGGTAGTTTAGTTTCTGTATAGGTTATGTTGCCTGTTTATTTAAATATATTTCTTTTACTGTTCGAATTAGCGAAAGTTTGGACTGCAGGGCAGTTGAGGATTTTCAGCAAGTTTTTCTTTGACCTACAGTTTTACCTACCCACTTGGTAGACCATTTGTGTTCCACCAAATGAAAAGGCCCTTGGCCTGAAAATAAAGCTTGGTTCATGCAGCAAATTTTAACGGGCTATATTTTTTTTAACGTAACCATTCGCGCAACATTTTAAGACGGTCTGTCGTCACTTGTCAAGACTGTCAGTCTAGAAACCCTCCAACGCTTCTCGGCATAGTAGTCCGTACCTGCCAAGTCTCCTCCCGTATTACCCGGGAGACTCCCAAATTTTGACCACGACCACTTCGTACGGCCATACGATCGACAGAAAAATCTCCCAGAAGACATAAATTAACACCCTCCCTCCCTGCACTTACAGGGTCACTCCAGTACATTTTTGCGAGTGGGGTTATGACTATTTTCAGTGAAGGAAGGGTACCTGAATTATGAGGTGCAATTTTTTATGTCTTGTGTGGTTTTGTGGGTATCTTATCTCAGTTTTGTTTCGGGGTCTACGGCAAAACCGAAACTACCGGCTCGAGCATGATGGCAACCCCTGTGATCAGCTGCATGGCCATTGTGCGACGCAAAGTTTGTACCGCGGTACAGCAAAACTTGCGACTGACGTAGTCTTAAAGAACATAAGCAAAGGAAAAGACAGCCTAAATGGGATGTTGTTAAACAAGTTTATTTATTAATACTGCAATCCTTTGATGGGATTCATGCAGGTGGGTACAAAATAATATTAATAAAAAGTGGCAAAAAGAAGAAAAAAGGAAACAAGTTGTAGTACATATGAACAAATATGGTACCAAGGGAGCTAACTTAAATTAGATGTGAATAATGACTGATGGCTGCATAACCCTCTCAGCAAGGTCATTTCACTTGGTAGTTGTTTGTGGAAAGGAATACTTGAAGCAATTATGTGATTGAAAATGAGTTATTGTTAGAACATGCCTTTGTTGAGTAGCATATCCTGATGAGAAGATGATTAATATGGACAGGTCTACCTTATAATGGCCACTAACTGGCACAAAAGTTTTAGTCAAGAATGCCAATTTCTTTTAGATAAGGCCGAATGCTCTGGTAAAGTTTCTATGGAAGTATGCCAAAGTTATAAAGCGGCGGCCTTTTTTGAAAAGGAAAAGGCCCAGCACAGACCCCTGGGGAACACCAGAGTCCACAGAAAGTCGATCAGAACAATGTTCACCAAAACCTATGTACTGTCGACGGTTTGAGAAATGCTGAGATCCATTTTACTAACTGTTCATACATATTTTGTCTAATTTGTATATTAATTTCTTATGGGAAACCTATTTTTATGGATTTCCTGAAGACATTCAGCCTTCAGGAAATCCATAAAAATAGCATCAATTTGTATTTTGTTGTTAATTGCCAAGGAAAAATCGTGAATAGTTTCAATTAATTGAATACATGTCAAGAAATGTTTTCTGAAGCCTTGCTGATGCTTAGACAAAATGTTGTGCTCATCGAAGAATGCTTATAAATGAGTACATATTATATGTTCAAGAAGTTTGCATGCACTTGAAGTCAACGAAATTGGGACAGTAGTTCCCTGTGCATTGTTCGTTCCCGTTCTTATGAACTGAAATGAAGTAAACAAATTTAGAACGGAAATTTTGTTCTTATTTACGGCACAAAACGAATTTGTAGTTGGTGCCAGCAGGACCCCGCGGGAAAGTGGTCGCTATGGTCAGCAGTGGTGCTTGCGCTCTTTCGCCAGCTTCCTATAGTCTCTAAAAGTTACTTATTAATCTTTGCGTGAAGTGCAACAAGGAAAGAAATGAAGATTAATAAGTAACTTTTAAAGCCCAAAGGAGGTTCCCGAAAGAGCGCAAGCATCACGTGATAGACCTGTGCGCCAGGCAAAAACTGATAGTGCCGACGCGTTCAACCGGCGGCGCACCATGCTTGGGGTGCGGCAGTGGGGGGGGGTTCTGGGGACTTTAGCGTGGGCGCTCAACGGCTCCGGCATAACTTGCGGCAGTGCACAGGTCTACCACGTGACCAGTGGCGGCTCCCGCGGGCACCAACTACAAATTCGTTTCGTACCGTAAATATAGCTCTGAAATTTTTTTTGTTCATTGTAAATTCATTTTATGCCATCCCTTTCCCGCCCAGACTGTTTAGAAAAAAATGATTTTTTCCTCTGCATACGTTCTTTAAGAGCAGTTCCAACTGAAGCTCCTTCATGCTACAAAAGTAGCGCAGGGTGCGTCGATGCACGAGGCACGTGCAGCCCTTGGGAAGATCATGGCGGCACAACGCAGCACTGAGCTAGATTTCAGATGCCATGTTCTTCCCAGAAGTGGCGCGCGACACGTATCTTGAGCATTTCCACACTTTTCCCAGGATAGAGGGGCTTTAGTTCCGATAGTCAGGTAAGATGCTACGGCTGTTTTACTGCTTTGCTTCGCAGATATCAAACATACAGCAAATATTAATGCACATGAAGTTGCCAGCCAAAAACAAGTTTGCAACGTGTATGCAGGCTCGGCGCAAGCTCAGAATAAGCCCCCACTTATCGTCCGAGAAGAACTACAAGCTTGGTTGTGTGCAATGCACATTGCAGAAGCGTTGTGGAAGCTAATCATAAGCTCGCACTGAGCAAGGAAGGACGAAACTATGGTTGCCAGAAAATACCCCCTTCGGGACCACGACGCAGTGGAGCGAGCAGGGAGTCGACGGTCTTCATGAGTGATGGCCGAGGAGCACTTACAAACTATGGTCGCTAAAACTAAAGTAAGTGGATCGTGGTAAAGTAGTGCCAAGCTCCCCGTATGGTCGCCATTTTGGTTCATGAAATGAGCAATCTCTCCATGACCTCTCCATTCTTGGAAGGTCGATCTAAATCCGCTGGTGATGGGTAGCTTTATAGAGACATTTCTTGTATACCGAGATTTTGGTATCCACACACCGGTGAAACAAGCGTACATTTTTGCACCACTGCCACATGCGGTGTTGGTGCTTGGAAGCATTCAAAAATAATTTTCCTGTCTTGAAATACGCAAGAAGAACAATATAATTGTAAGAGATCTGTGATCGATAAGTTGATTGCATAGACAGTTCCAAAGACGCTTATATTGGCAAGGAACGCTTCCAGTACGATGATGCTCCATGGTGATCTTGGCGCGACTGGTACTATAATGCTCCTTGGTGATCCTGGTAAGATTGGATTAGAATGACCCTCGAAGCTTCGAAGACTGACTGAAATGGCAGTTGCCATAGCAACGAAAATTGATTCGCCAATCGCCTTGGGAGGTTTTGGTTGTCTGTATGTTAGTATTTGTTCTTGTCTGGCTAGCAGGCAGGGGAGGCAATGGCACTACTTTCCTGGGATCCAGTGACTTTAGCTAAAACATGCCATAACAAGCAGAAACCGTCTGCTGGGATGGCTGAAAACGCAGCAGAAAAACACGGGGAAAGAGGTGGCAGTGCGGACAAGTAACTATCTTGAGCAGGAAGATGACATCAGGGCACAAAGTTGCTTGACAAGCAGCCAACCTGCTGAATGCCCACTGAGAACCTGGCGGTAGCATTTTAATGCGAACAGCATTCTTTGGATACTTCACGCACTTTTCGTCTATCTATCTATCTGGCTATCTAACCTCTTACGCCGCGGGTCGATAAATAAATAAAAAAGACCAGGCGCCAGGCGGGATTCGAACCGTTGACCCTCTGATCAGCAGGCAGACGCGCTAACCACAGAGCTATGAAGGCAGTCATTCAACGCACTCTCTAAACACCTGTTTATATCTTTACCATCGCGCGCGTTCCATGCACGAGGGCTCATTCCGCTCTCGTGAGGCTGAGCACGGCCGCGTAGCTCACCCTCTCCCGCGCTCGGGAGAGGGTGATGTAGCGGCCATGTGCGTATGGCGCGTGCTTTGCTCGCCTTCCTAAGTGACACAAACGCACGTGCTGGGCTGCGGAGATCGTGCGCAGGGCTGTGAAGTGTCAACAAATTTAGAATCGCCTCAAGAGTGGGCTGGCGGTATCTGAGAGTGTGCCGGCCACACTGACAGAACGCGCATAACTCCGCACCGTTTGATGCTATTCGCATTAACGTAGATAATCATTCCCAAAGGATGGGTTCTGCTGATTTTTTAATATAGGTTTTGGAGTGGATGGCAGTTTCCTATTAGTGTAATATTTTGGCAGTGCTCGTATGCAATCTGTAAATCTATATCAATAATTTTTTTTTGGTTCGGCTTTTGATTGGAGTTACCCTTTAAACAAGGAGTTTTTGATATTGCAGCAGATGGCAGCATTGATAGCGAGACCCGGCTGTATCTCGCTAGCATGAGCAGTGCAATACAAATGTAATGAAGTTTTGTTCAAGTAAATGTATTGTCAATATTTATTTATTATACACCCCAGCTTAGAAAATCTCCTGGATTTGAATTTCTTCAAACTAAGCAGGTATGGTAGTCATAAAATAGACCTAACTGTCATCAGAATGACTCATTTTTTTTTTTGCCATGAAAGAAAAAGTTGGCGGTGAGGTGATGACGTTAAGATGCATCTGTTAGAAATGCTGAAAGTTAACATTTCTCCGAGATAACTACCTTTTTCCTCTGAAAATGCCTTGCTATGACATAAAACCTTCCTTGAATGATGGCAGTTAAATTTCAATATGATATGCACCTTCTTATGGTAAAAAAATTTCTAGCATGAGTCTTCAAGTCATTAGAGATTCACAATCATCAGTCAAAATTGTAGGTGGACTCCCAGTAAAAGATTAAATGCAAGAAGTGTATCCTGCATTATACTTTCATGAATGTTTCTGCAGGGGGAACAGTACTGTAGAGGTAAGTGTAATAATGAGGAGTGGCAAGAGGTGAACCCCAGCAATGCAAAATTCTCTTGAAACCTTTGGTGCTTTGTTGGTTGCATTTTCTTTGATAGGGTGGACTGCTACATCTCGTCGCTGTGAGGAACGTCCCGTTTATTTGTGAAAGCACAACACCTTGAGGAACTCTGCGCCACATCTCCTGGAGATGACCACCTCCCCCTTCAGACCAGCTTTGGCCATGAGTTGGCAGATTTCATCTGCAAACAATAATGTTACAAGCACATTGAGGTAGTGCATTAGAATCAGTTTCTACTTAATAAAATATGGAGGCAAGAACTGCACCTGGATTATTCTCCTTGATGACGAGCAGGAAATAGAGGCCACGAGGACTGAGTAACTTCGGCACAAGGGGGTTGAATCTGTCTATCACTTCACGGCCGTCCTTGCCACCGGCCCACGACCGTGTCAGCTGCGATCCTCTGACCTGAAAATGTATCCACTACTTGATTTTGTCTTGGTTCGAACAAAAATTTAAAAACACATGCACACACGTGTGTTGTTAATGACAAGCTGGCAGCGCTAAAGCATACTGGTACAAGAAAAGAAACCGATCATTAATTTACTCCAGGACACAGCTATGCTTCGTTTCATCTTAAGTTTGAGCGCAGCTGATGCTATGAGCTGTTGAGGCCAATGAAGCGGTGCTGAAAACGCGATACCACACTGCTTGTCATCTTTCAATGTGTATGTTATCGTCGGCTAAACCAATTGAGCGTAGAGCATGTGCCGCGATCACGTGCTCTTAGCCCGATTTGTGTTTTCTCCGACTTGCGGTGAAAGGAAGTAAAGCAAGCTTGTCAAGGCTTGGTTTCTTTTAGGCTTGTGGCAACAATGCATGGAGGTGGAAAGGACAGGTGTTACCTCCTCAGAGGCTGTGACAACATAGGGAGGATTGAAGACGAGGAGGTCTACCTGACCATCAAGGCGCCCCAAGAACGATCCTGCCTGCACAACAAGGTAAACCGGGGCACTGCATCATCTAAAGTCTGCTCTAGTGTTGTAAAGGAGCATTACCAAGTCTGTTAACACCGGCTCTATGTTTGCTCCATTGCACTGACCAGTTCTTTTGGTCATCTCAGCTGCCGTGGGGTTGATGTCGGTGGTGCTAAAAACAAAACAAGAAAGTGAGCACGAAGGTTGCAATAGAAATGCAAGGCCACACCAATATTCCACGGGGAACACGGAAGATCACTTGGGAAAGCGGTCGCTTCTTTGCAACAACCTGTTCTGGGTTTTGTGAGGACCGTGTGTATTTCATGTACAGTCAGTACTTAAAGAGCCACCTTCAAGATAACATCTGGCAAACAGCCCAACGACATAAAATGTTCACTGACTGACACCTTATCAACCTACACGACCACCTCTTCTCGGAAGTTATGCGGCAGCTTTTTAAAATGTATTGTGGACAAGTTTAGGGCTAATGACTCTGAAAACGACTGTGTCCAAGTGAGACCATGGTTTTCGGAAAATAAAGTTTGAAAGTTGTGTAAGTCATGAGTGTAAAAATTAATGGATACACACGCAACAAAGCTGATCAAATGAGGACACCACAAAAGATTAAGCACTGTTGTATTCTTAGCACTATCACTCGGCACGATCTTGTTCGCCACGTAATCACAAAACAGAACTTGCATTACCTCCACGTTAGCAAAGAACGTTTGGCCCAACTCAAAACGCTATCCTTTTTTTTTATTTTTATTATTATTTTTTATGATAGCCGCCTAAAAGAGAAGTTTGCGTTCTCTAAATGAGAGGCCTATGAAACATTAAAAGCGCCTAATGATCCTTTTTTTTTTTTAACACATTTTAGCTGCCGGGTAAGAAGAGCGGTCCGCTGCAAGCAACCTGCGTTGTCGGCGAAACGAAGCTGGGATCCCCCGATACAAGGGGGTTAATCATGTTGTATTACATCTGAGACTGCGGTGGATGAAATCGGAAGAACTTTCAGTAGAAGGAACAGACACAGAGAACGTCTCAATTTCTCGATTTCATCCACCGCAGTCTCAGGTGTAATACAACATGATTAGCTACCACCAGCTCGCCTGCACTCTCACCGTCTTTTCACAAGGGGGTTAGCAGCATATCCAAATCCAATCCCATGCATGAAGCAGAAACAGTGCTCACAGAAAGCAGCAAGTGTTCCCGAGAGCTCGGGCTAGAGCAGTGCTGACGATTCCAGATCCGCTGCCGATTTCCAGGCATACCGTGGGCCTGCAAATCCACGAGTAGCAGCCGAGTTACGAGTGCAACACTACGTCGGACACGCTGTTGATGTGGCGACGCCTCTCTTACTTTCTGCTCAGGATGCTTTCGAGCTCTTTTTCCAAAGCGTCTATAAGGAGGAAACTGTCTTCGGCTGGTTCGTAAACGCTAGAAGCTTCGTCGCTTGTGAAAGCAGGCACGATCGGTGTTTCCATCGAAACGTCAACATGCTCGCCACGCAAAAGGTTTGTTGATACCAGTGTTACTAGCTGGGTAAGTGTTCGTACGCTGGGTTTTGACGAATCGGCTCGGTGTACCTGTTTAGCGGTTTACAAAATGTCATCGTTCTGCTACATTTACTACTTATAAAACAATTTAATACATAGAAAGATTGATTAGGCTTTTAGAAATAATAAAATATGTGCATTCGCAAACTATTGAAACCGAAACTAGGACTACGCCAGCGGACGGCCATCTTGCATGCAGAAAGTTTTTGGTTTGCTAGGGTTGTAGAGGCCGGCGGCAGCGTGCATGAAACACGTTTTCTACTCGTTCGTCGTCATTCGCCGAACAAGCTTTTTTAAAACCATATGTAAGCGGTGAGACTTGCCGAATACGTGGACGAAAGCGCAGAACCGCGGGAAAAAGTCACAACTCGTCGATGTATGTTTCGCCGGTCTCTCGGCACGAACAAAGCCTCCTTGGCACGCTGAAATGCCGCGTCTCTGTGCCTTCGCACGCTTGGTTACCGATCAAGAATTGGCGCCGCGTGGATGTGTTTCGCGAGTGCAATGTGCTTGAAGCCGTATGTGCCTCTGGATCAGCGTCTTACTTTACTCTGACGACTGTAACTTTACTCGGACGATTTGTAACATGCGGCACTCGCGGTCCAGAAACGAGCTAGATCCAGCGTCCAGTAGCGACGGAAAAGGGCGGAAGGTCGTCTTTTTTCGTCGTCAGTCGATTTTGCAGTATACCGCACACAACAGCTCCTCATCCCTGATCAGTGCTCATTATCAACCTACTTGATTGCACTTGACGATTGAGTGCGGCTCGCCTAATTGTGATTGGTCAACAGATTGCACACGACCGATTGGGCCGCGCTTGAAAGATTTTCATTCTCGCCGTCTTGTACATTTGCCTTCGAAAACCCTCCTTGCTTTCAGCGTCGCTCTATTTGTGCTCCCATGCTATCTATTAGATTAGATTTCGAACACAGCCGTGGTTAATACTGCATAAGAGCACGTACAGATTCCCCCCTCCCCCCCCCCCATTTTATTTATAGCAACTCACCGGAACAGCTGGACGATCCAGTACTCCATGGCCGATATTCAAGCTGTTATTTTTTTTTATTACAAGAAATTCGTAAAAGGTGCACTAATACAGTTTGGGTAGGTGAATTATACGGCCAGGGGGGGGGGGGGGGCATTATGTGGGTGGCTAATCTGTGCGATAAGTCGGCTAATTAATTAAAATTCGTTAATTAACTTTTTAATTAGTGAAAATAGACATATGGTTCAAATAAGAAGCTTAGGCTGAGCGTCCTAGAAAACCACTTAATCAACTCTTTTAGAACGACTTGAAGCTCCTGGGAAACCCGGGGGCGCGCCAAAGTTACCACTCGTGAAACAGGCGCAAAGCTAGCAGCGCCGGAACGCGATGATAATCTCATCGCAAGGGACCTCTGGGTTCTCCAGCGCGAGCTTTCCCTCCACGAGCTCCGAGCTGGTGTGCGCTAGAGCTCCTGTATGAGCTCCCAGCTCCTCACGTGACTGAATTAGGCGAATAGCAGCGCCGCGCGTTCGAGGCGCAAGGCGCGCTCAAAAGCAGGGTAAAGCGCGGTCCAAACCAAAGCTTCTTTTTGCGCGTGTAGGTCGGGCGGCTTGCGGATGCTGACGTATTTCGTGACGTCGCGCCGGTTCTTTGCTTCTTCCGGGCGCGCACGAAAAGTTGGGTCGATCTTAACTTATTCCTGAAAGCGCACGAAGACGCGTTTGTGACGTAGTCGGACGCTCCTCTCTCCCCGGCCAATCGGTGGAGGGCAAGCTAGTTCCGGCTCCGCGTTTCTTCGCCGTCTGGCCGGCGAGTCTGCGTGCGCGCGTGCGCGTTCGCCCGAGCTGGCATCGTCCAAACCAGACCGCACGGTTCCTGACTCAGAAAGCGCGCCCGGAAACAGCAAGAACGACACGAAATGCGTCACATCCTTTCGCTCACGGCCTACAGCCGCAAAAAGAAGCGTTGGTTTTGGACCGCGCTTAAGGCCCTGTCACACTGAGGCAACAGTTGGACAACTCTATCCGGCAACACGGGGAAGTCGTGTTGCCGGCGACTATCATGCATCAAGGCAACAACAACAGTCGGGCAACATGTTGCTGCCGCCCGGCAACACCGTTGTCCGATTTGTTGTCCGACAACCCTGTCACACCGCGCTGACGGCGAGGACAACACGCGGAATACTCCGCCATCTTGATTGTTTACCTTCGTTCGTGTGCGGCGCGGCGTCGCTGGAAATGTGACTCTGCAAAGTGCTATGATGCGTTCGAAGGGCCGGAAATTACTACAATACGACATCATCCAGTGATTGTGATTAGAAAACTTGACACGGGGAGTATTTTCCGCTCTTTATTTTATCGCAATGTGCTTCATTCGCTGACAAGGCAGATAGCCTAACCAGTGCTTAAAGTCTCCCGTAAGTTGAGGGGCCCCTACAAGAGGGCTGGAGGGGGGGGGGGGGGGGGGGGGGGGGGGTTCTAACGAGATGTAGTCGATGCACATAAAATAAACCCCAGTGCTGACTCTACCCACGCTGCACCTGCAAACCTGCAAATTGCTAATCCCGAATTAAATGTTACATCCCCTAAAAACAAAGCTATTTTATTGCAAGATATGATTTTATTTCACTAATGCTGAGGGCTGTGGAGGAGGGTCTCAGAACCATCCTTTAAAAAATCAGTGGGGGGTCCGAGACCCCTGAGACCACTTGAACTTGTAAGCCCTGGCCCTAGCCGAGGAGAAGTGACATCGCTGATATATGTTCGGGATTTACGCCACCGTATGAGCGTGTTTCTGCCCGGTTCTTCTCTTTCGTGCAATAGACCTTTTCAACAAATTACCCAAGCATCAGGGAGAATGATGGGAATCGATGGACCCTAAACTCCCAAGCGCCGGGGGCATGCTCACAGTGTAGTTCCACGCGCTGCACGTGCTGGCGTCAGCTATAGTAGCTGTTTCTACAAGGCAGATGTCTAAAGCAAATGGCATTTGCACGCGCGTTTGTCATACGCTTTATTTTGGTGTTTTACTTCAGAATCTTGCTATACGGGAGAGGCGAGCGCGTGTGGCGTGTCATCGATTTCGATCATTCTCCTGATGTTCTAGGGTAATTTAGCAAAAGGTCTATTCCTATTTCTTCTGTAAGCATTGAGTACATACCATGCAGTACCCAAAGCGTCTTTTGTAGCGTGATGTTGAACTGAACAGACGGCTGACATGAACTGACAGTGCTTCAAAACAGCGACACTGACACGATCGGCCTTGATAACAATCGGTGGAATAAATATTTTTCAACGCTGTTCATTTGCCTACCGCCTGCTATGTCATCGCTTCATCCGCCAAAACGTCCTGGGTATTTTAAAACAAATCAGGTGCCTGGTAGCGGCTGGTTCCAAGTTCCAAGCATCAACAATCATGATCAGAGTGGTCGTTTTAATGCTTCGATATTTTATTCTTTGGTTTTCTGGATTATTTTTATTATACTTTATCAGCGGGTGAGTAGGCATGCTATTTTATTTAATTATCAGTAATGTCAGCTTGGTCTCTCGGCGGTTTTAAATTCAAAACCAGTGAACGTTCACAACCGTAGCTGTGAACATTTCGAAAATCGCTTTCCGTAAGCAAAAACATTATTTAAAAATTTTAGCTGCACGCCAGCCCTAATTATTGTTAAATAACGTTTTCCAAGCCTTTATTTGAGTAAGACGTTATTGATAGGGGACTAACTCTACCATCGAAGCTATCTATGTTGTCGTGTTGCCGGCCCGAAATTCGCTCAGCCAGCGATCAGGGCAACACACGTTGTCAACACGAGTTGCTGCTGTTTTGTTGCCGAAAGCTGTCATACCGAGGCAACATTTTAGTTGTCGTTCGTGTTGTCGTGCTGTTGCCGCGATGTGACAGGTTTGTCGGACAACACGGGGAGCGAGCAACAAGTTGCCCGACTGTTGGACGACGTGTTGTGTTGCTGTTGCCGTCGTGTTGCCTCAGTGTGACAGGGCCTTTAACGTTCGGCGGGGCGCGCGCAACGTCTACTTGCCTGCACGGCGCTGATCCGGCTCATCACGTGAACGCGCAACTCTGGCTCCCGTAGGGAGCCTATACAGGAACTCTAGTGTGCGCTAGCCCACTCGGCCACCAATCCCCCTACCAGCACTCAGTTGGAAAACTGACCGATGAAACCATATGACCGCTCGCGTCCACTGAACACCAAACTAAATACGATTACAGCGCCATCCTTTAGCGACGAGTCAATACACGAAAGTTGATTTATATAGCTACTGCGAAATCACACTGCAAGATGCACCAGCCCTGGCGCGACTCCACCATCCCTCTCCGCGAGTGCGGCCACCGGACAACCATCTTGCATGCCGTTTTTTTTTCTTTTTTTTTTCGTGTTGCTAGCGTTGCAGAGGCCGGCGGCAGCGTGCTGAAGACGCGTTTTCTACGCGTCTTCAGCACGTGATACTGCTGTTGAGAACACGTGGAAATTTTTACGAAAGCGCAGTGCCGCAGGAAAAAGCCACAACTCGTCGAAAGCAAGTTTCGCCGGTCTCGCGGCGTGTTTAAGCTTCCTTCGCACGCCGAAGTGCTGTGTTTCTGTGCCTTCGCACGCTTGGATACCGATCAAGAATCGACGCCGCGTGGATGTGTTTTGCGCACCAATGTGTAGTGAAGCACACACCAATGTGTGTGAAGCCGTATGTAAAGGTACAACTCGACAAAAGCAAGTGTCGCCGGTCTCGCGGCGTGATCAAAGCTTCCTTGGCACGCCGATTGCTGCATCTTTGTGCCATCGCACGCTTGGATACCGATCAAAAATCGACGCCGCACCAAAGTTCTGAAGGTGTGTCAGCGCAGAGATGTCTTTAGATCATATATATACCAACCACGGAGTTCTAGATCGCCCAGCTGTTCAGGTGAGTTGCTATGTATAAAAAAAGGGGGGGGGGGGGTTCTGGACGTGCTCTTATGTACAGTCGCCGCGGGAGTTAATAGCTCCACGCGAGCGCGCGTCTTTTTCGGAGGAACGCTTGACTGGTGGGTTGCGATAGAACTAGAGATGACGTCAGGGCGAGTCTATGCGGAAGGGACGGGGGAAGCCGTCTCGATTCAAGCGAACCGTTGTTATCATCTGCGGGGGGGGGGGGGGGGGGGGGGGGGGGGTGAGCGTAGCTCGAATGAAAATGGGAGATGACTTTGCGGAATCATCTCCCCTTTTCATTCGAACTACGCACCCCTGCAGGCGGATGATAACAACGATTCCCTTGAATTGAGACGGCTTCCCCGTCCACTTTGCATGGACTCGCCCTGACGTCATCTCTAGATTCTAACGCAAGCCACCAGTCAAGCGCCCCTCGGAAAAAGACGCAGCGCTCGCGTGGAGGCTAATGCTCCCCGCGGCGACTGCTACTACTATTAACTATGGCCATGTTCCTAATATACTATAATGGATCATATCGGAGCACGAATAGAGCAACGCTGCGGAAGAAGGAGGGTTTTCGAAGGAAAAAGTACGAGAGGGCAAGAATGAAAATCTTTGAAGCGTGGCCCATATGGTCGTGTGCAATCTGTTACCCAATCACAATTAGGCGAGCCGCGCTCAAACGCCAAGTGCAATTAAGTAGATTGATAATGAGCCAGCACTGATCAGTGATAAGGAGCTGTTGTGTGCGGTATACTGTAAATCGACTAACGACGAAAAAAAGATGCACCTCCCCTCCCCCACCCTTTTCCGTCGCTACTGGAGGCTGGATCAAGCTCGTTTCCGGACCGCGAGTGCCGCAAGTGTACAGGTAGTCAGAGTAAATTGCAAGACGCTGATCCAGAGGCACATACGCTTCACACACAATCCACTCACAAAACACATCCACACGGCGTCGATTCTTTATCGGTATCCAAGCGTGCGAAAGCACAGAAACGCAGTACTTGGGCGTGCCAAATAAGCTTTGGAAACGCCGCGAGACCGGCGAAACTTGCTTTCGACGAGTTGTGCGTTTTTCCTGCGGCACTGCGGTTTCGTAAAAATTTCCACGTGTTCTCAACGGCAAGTATCACGGCTCACACAGGATCTTAAAGAATGTCTTCGGCGTATGACGACGAACGAGTAGGAAACGTGTCTTTAGCACGCTGCCGCTGGCCTCTGCAACGCTAGCAAAACGGAAAAAAAAGTGCATGCAAGATGGCCGCTTGGTGGCCGCACTCGCGCTGCAGTGAACAAGCGGGGATGCGCGATCCAGCAGTTGTTATATAGATCAGTGACCTGAACCAATACGGAGAGCAAGTCGTCTGCTTCTTGCGCAGGTGACGTCAGAACGACACCGAGCTTTGATTGGCTTTAATTAAAAGGATAGTGGGTAAAGCTCAATGCTAGATGCCTCAAGGTCTACCCACTGTTTCTTCTTTTTTTCCAATCAGCCAATAAGAGTTTAGTGTTTTGACATCACCACAACCCCTGTGCAAGAAGCAGACGAACTTGCGCCGTGCGGTTGCCGGGTGGCCGCTGTGGGAGAAATGGCGGCGTTGCAATCGCCTCTACTGGGCGTATCAAGGAGTGGCCAGGCTCTTTAAATCGACCGCAAAATTCGGTTTCTTAACCTATCGCCTTCCGATTTTGTACAGCGTTGGCCACAGGTGGTGCATTTTTTCTAGAAAATTCGCAAAGAGCGAGCTTACCCGAGGAAAAAGTAAGAAAAAAGAAAAATGCTTAATTAACTCTACGCAAATGCAGCGAAGCCACCGGTCTTCAAACCATAGAGCGCCCAATGGTTTGAAGACCGGTGGCTTCGCTGCGTTTTCCATAGGACTAAAGCCTTTTCTTTCTTTTAATTTTTCCTCGGGTAAGCTCACTATTTGCGAATTTTATAGAAAAATGCACCACCTGTATCTAACGCTATACAAAATCGGAACGCGATAGGTTAAAGAGCCCTGCAATCATATTTAAGCGTCTACCTTTTTGCGGTTTCCACGTCCCTTGGGGTTCGGGAAAGCCAGCGGGCACGGCGAGAGTAACTAAATATCAGTGCGTCATATTTTAACCGGACGACGCAGAAACCTTTTCCACCGACGAGGGCGACCCGCTGTACCGAAAGCGCGCAAAATGTGACGTTTTGGTCCTGGGCTTACTACTGGTCAGAGCCGCTGAAAGCTTTTGTTTTAGTCGAGATACAAAATATAAGTGTCGCGAACCGTTTCAATTATGTATGAGAGCAGTTTTTGTTCAGTATTTTAGATCAGAAAAGAAACAAGTGCAGTTTATAAAGTACGGAAACAAGAAATGACCCGACGACATACCTGCCACCAAGCGGCGGAAAAAGCGGCGCATATTAGAAAGGGCTAGTGGGATGAGGCGCTGACGAACGGCGAGCGTGGAAAGGTCCCGGAGCGTAGAAAGGCCATTTAGCGGTATGGCAGCGCGAAGTGGCTCCCGTTCTGTACTGATCTTTACCCGTGTTTGCTGTCGTTTGTGGCCAATGAAGTGTTATGCCGAAATAGTCTTTAATCGCGGAGCAAATGCAATGCGAGCCGCCCTGGCCGCCCGCTTCATACAGCCTATTCAACACACGCTTTAGTGGCGCCCTCTCGAGCCGTCGACACGGAGTGCGGCAGCCGTGAGCGCTCGATGAGCTCACTATCCCTCCTCTAGTTCACGGCCACTCAAGCCAGGACCTACGACGTCATGTAGGAGGTTATTTTTTGATTGTTTTTGTAATTTAAATTTGCCTATAACTTTTAAAATAAAGCGAATTTCGCGAAAAGAAAAGTTTCATTAAGAGTGCGCTTAGGTTTGGTGCAAATTAAAAACTAGTCAAAAAGTTGTTGCAGGGCCCCTTTAAGAAACCGAATTTTGCGGTCGATTTAAAGAGCCTGGCCGCTCCTTGATACGCCCAGTAGTTCGGTTCTCGAGTACGGATCGGAATCACTTTTTCAAAACAGGCTCTATGGCAGTTTCCCAACTGAGCCGCTCTAGTAACGTTGCCCCCTACGTGCAGAAAAATGACGAACACCATGACGGTGCGCGTTTGACGCTGTCTGATTGGTCCCACCAGCTCGTAACGTCGTCTCCGCGTCTGGACTTGTGAAAAGTGAAACGAAGTAAAGATCTTTGCAAAAATCGCCTTCTGCGCTCTGCCATCTTTGTCTGCTGGGCTGTGGAACGCCATCTGAGCATGCGCTGTTACTCTGCTGTGCGGTATACCGGACCCTGCGCATGCGTCCACAGCTAGCTCAGCGGCTCAGCATTTTCACCCGGGTGATAAGCGATGCAAAAGTCTATAGACGCTTTCAGACAGCCGTGGATGGGCGCGGCCATAGCCGACCTTAAATTTTTGTTTCCTCTTATTCCGTTCGCTTCACTTCATTGCCACAGCAGGACAGGTAATTGCCATGATGGGTGCTACAGTGTCCTTCTCGCCAGCATAGGCCGTTGTGGAGACTCGTCAACGCCCGCTTCAGTGGCTCGGCATCTCGGTAAGACAAGAGAAGGTCGGCTATGGCGGCTGTAATCTGGCGCGTGTGTAAAGCCTCTATATGCCTCTTGCCGAACAGCATAACGTTTAGTCCAAGGTTTGGTCGTAACATTGTTGCGCGTGGGAAGTTCTGCTAGCGTTGCTTTTACTGGGAGCAAGGGTCGGTTTATGCGTATGACGCTTACATGCACATCCTGTTACAACGACGTAGTGGGGAGTATACCAAGGGTGTTAAGCACGGTTCTAAATAATTCTTTCAGCTAGTCTAATTTAAGCGTTTCCAGTTAGTTCCTGGCAGCGCGACCGAATGGAAAGCAGCCGGCAGTGTTGGACGTCGCGCTTCGTTGACGCTCGTCACGGGGAACAAAGGCCTGCCAGACACGTACACGATCGAGTCCGAAGCGATTCGGCGAAAGGAAGCATCCGAAGGAAGGTGAGAATGATAATCGGGGTTCTCTGTTTTGGAGATTTATTTCCCTTCGAAGTCGGCAGTGTTTTGGGGCTTATTTTTCCTAGCGATTTTGTGTTTTTCAGGCTGCGTACCTGATCAACTCAAAATAAAGCTGCATAAAAAAAGATATACTCGTAAAGCTTGGTTAATTTTTTTTTTTTTTTTTTATTAAGGGCAGCTTTAATTTGGCTGGGTGTTTTTTGGATTTTTCATGATTTTGATAAAACCGGCTCGGGTGTAAACTTTTAGGGCTTATCGGTCGCTGCAAAATTTCCCAAGCACCAGGAGTGTGCTGGGTTTGGAGTCTGGACCACCCTTCCACTTCCTAAGAATTTTCTACGCAAAGTACGCAGACCTATGGCACAGTACTGTGAACACCCGCTGAAGATGCTTACCTCGTCCCAGACGCTGACGTCTGCATCGTTTCCCCCCTCCCCCCCCCGCTAAAGCCTAACAAAACAGCACATTGTGGATAAACAGTTCTCACCGCTTCACCGCTTCAAAACAGCGACCTCGAGCTTTCGTGCTTGTGGCATTGGTGATCGGAGTATAGCACGCTCCTTGGAGCTTGGGAATCGCCAAAATTAGCAACTAAACGCTGCAAGCAACTTTTCTTTTTAGTGTCTATTGTACGTGAAAATTGTCATACTAAGATTTTAGATATCAAAATATCCTTCGTATAAGTATTCATATATTGGCGGCGATCTTTACATTTGGAGTTTTATATTAGGCTCAGAATGCAGTAATTAAGATCGTTTAAACTTGACGTCACGACGTCCCGGCGTCAAGTCGTGTTGTCAATGGACGTCACTTAGCACGATGTCACGTGCCACCGTCTAAGGACTACTGGCAACGCGACACCTATTGGAAAGAGGATTATCGACGTACAAACTGTTTATCCCGTAATAAAAAAAAAAGAAAAGAAAAACGTATGCGGAGTTTAAGTTCGTCTGCTTCTTGCATATGAATCGCGGTGACGTCAGAACGACGCTAAGCTCGGATTGGCTTGGATTGAAAGAAAAAGAAAGGGTAAACTTCAAAGCATTTAGCATTGAGGTCTACCCACTATCCTTTCAATCAAAGCCAATCAAAGCTCAGCGTCGTTCTGACGTCACCGCAATTCATATGCAAAAGAAGCAGACGAACTTGCGCTTCGCATTGGTGTTTGACCGCTGCCAACGCTGCGATCTTTTAGAGCCAACCAAGCAGCGTCAAAAAGTGCATCGTCACGGTGATCGTCGTTTATGCTCGTTTGCTATCACCGGCTGAACCATTCACGCCCCCCCCACAAAAAAAAAAACAAAAAGAAAAAAACGCAGGATTACTCCGCGTTTGGTGCGCGTGGTTAGCGTAGCCAATGATGGCGAATGCACAAAGACAGTGGCGTACCAACTTATTTTTGAGTGAAGGGGCAAACCAGACCCCCCCTCCCCCCCCCCCCCTATGGCCAGGGGATGGTGCCCTTGGCAGCCCTTGGGCGTCGCCGTGCCAGCGTGTCGGCCCTGCACAGTGGCGGCTGCCCCCCGGGGGGCAAAACACATGCCTTGCCCCCCCCCACCCCCTCTGAGAACTGCGGGGGCAAGCGCCCCCTCGCCCCCCCCCCGGTTGATACGCCCATGCACAAAGACGACGTGCGCCATGACGATCAACTTTAGGCGCTGCTTGACTGGCTACATTGGATCGTATACAGTCGTTTGGTTTCTCATCTCGGATTTTTTCCAAGGTGCTATCTCAACTTTGGGCCGGAGGATTCGTGCGGCATGCATGTGCTTAGCGATAGAGCCTATAATCTCCCTGGCGTTATCTAGGTCTCCTTTACGACCTGAGGACATTTATAGACGGGTAAGAACAGGCGTGCTGCCGTACTCCATATGGTGTAAACGCAAGCTGCTTCCTTCCTTCATTTCACCGAGAGCTTCAAATCTCGTCCATTGACAATGTAAGTTTTTTTTTGTGTGTGTGTGTATGCGTATAATTTAGGACTCCGTGGAAGTTACGCGATGCATGGAAACGTTCGTGCAGCTTAATTAATCGTTATGAGGCATTTGAATACTATCGCCTGGCTACGCCACTTCTCACGGTATCTAAAACGTGCTTCGCGCAACGAAAAATCTATAGGGTGTGTGAAATTCACAGGCTCAATCTAAAATGGGCCGTAAAAATCGGCTCCTGCACGTAGCAATCTAAACTTTTAGTCAAAGGTGTATTTCGCAGGTCGGTTTTATCGTGCAAAATTACAAAGCGTAGCTCCCTTTCGGTTAGAAATAGGAACCAAAAACTTGCCAGGGTCAACGGCGGATGGCGACGCAGACGAGTAAGTCGATCGTGGCGGGGCGCATTTGGCGCACCTATTGATAGATGGCGTCGGGAGCAGCGTCGGAAAGTGTAGCCGACCTGCGAAAGAAAGCAGACGACACACTGTCGAAATCCGTCGGCAGCAAGAACGCCGTCGTTCTGCAACCGCGTTCTTTCTTTTTTTTATTTTTGACCTTAAGTTTTGCTTTTAAATTGTCCGTATTTGTTTTAAAGCAAAAACATTAACTGTCCCATGGAGCGAGCCGACGTCATCAGTTTGAAGCGCGCCAAACGGCACAAGCCAGCTCCCAGCTATCAAACCATGCGAACGGAGTGGATGCTCCGCCCACCCCTTTTCACTTGAGCGGAGCGAATTTATTTATTTATTTATTTCAATACCCTCAGAGCCAACGGCATTACAGAGGGGAGTGGGTTGTATTCAACAAGAAAAATTATACAATGAATAACTTAAAGGCAAAGCACATATTAGTTATGAACAATAGAAATTAGAAACAGCAGTTTTAAACAAATCATCCGCCTGGATTATGGCGATGGAGGTGGGAAGGCGGTTCCAATCCAAAGAAGTTTTGGGAATGAAAGATTGTTGAAATGTGTTCGTGCTACATAGTGGTACACCTACTTTATGAGGATGATCAAGACGGGATGAAACATAGAAAGGTGGTGTGAGGAGACGTTGACTGAGGAATGAGTTAGTGTGAAATACTTTATGGAAGAGACACAAACGGGCTACCTTTCGGCGTGAGGCAAGACTAGGCAAAGATAAGTTAGATTTCATAGAGGTGACACTTGCAGTGCGTTGATAATTACTGAGGATGAAACGAGCGGAACGATTTTGAACAGCTTCTAGAGGGTTAACCAAATTTAAAAGGCTCGGGTCCCAGATAGACGACGCGTATTCGAGCTTTGAGCGTACAAGTGTTTTATAAAGAGTTAATTTCAAAGAGGAAGGAGCTAAAGAAAAATTACGTTTTAACCCTCTCATGCATGAATTATAATCACTATGTCAGAAAAATTTCATACCGTGTTGTGGCATTCATGTGAACCGCCAATGATGTAAAAAGAATGTCTAAAAAAATTCAACCCTATTCACAATAGCAGAACTTACATGTCCTCATTTGAGGACAACGTGCATTCCAGTGGTCAAGTGATTCAATTTCTGTATTTGTGCAATGGTCATTTTAATCAAAATAATGAGTATATTCGGGCTAGAACACGTTAATACTGTTTCATTTCTGTTCCACAATGGTAAAGAAGCAGCTCTCAGCTAAAAAAAGACGAAAGTGAACATCTCACGAGGCTTGAAACTCTTCAAAGCACTCAGGGCAGAGAGGAACATCGCAACGCCCACAGGTGTACCGCGTCTTGCTGCGACAGTTCTTACTGCGACAGTGCTGCGCATTCTTCAGAGTCATTTTTCTGGGGTAATGTGCACCACCGTCAAGCCTCTTCTCAAGTGATACGTCATGCTTGGCCCGTTTTTTCACCGGCTGCAGAGGAGAGGACTTCTGCCGAGACCTTTTCATTCAGCTAAAGACACTGAAGAGTTAGTAAGAAAAAATATGCAAGCGTAGCTCAAAGTATTTCGCGCGCAAATGCCGGAAAGCCCGCGAAGCGGAATGAGAGCAAAGCAGTGTTCCTGCATGGTGTCCCTATTTGAGGACAGATATAGCGGGCATCAAAAGGAAACATCAGGAGAAACTATCTCAAAACTTTCATTGCTAGTACATAAAGTGTGTCTAGAACAATCTGAAAACAATTTTCCTTGCAATTTTCATACAAAGTTTTGCTAGAAAAAAATAATTACTTTTACGAACTGTTGCATATGGCTTCTCCATGAATGAAGACGAAGTACGATGCCCTCTGTGCGAGATCCGGCAAGTGCTGCCATCTGTCGGCCGTCTAGGAAAGCTGTTTCTGTCCTCATTTGAGGACACCATGCAGGAAGGAGAGGCATGAGAACATATTCTGTTGAGAATAAAAAAACTAAAAACATCTGTCCTCATGTGTGGACGTGATGCATGAGAGGGTTAAATAGCCAAGCATGCGATTAGCATTACTAATTACGTATCCAATATGTATTTTCCAGGAAAGATCAGATGTTATGTGTACGCCCAGGTACTTGTAAGACGATACAGAAAGTAAAGGAACATTGTTAAGACAGTAGCAGGGAGAAACTGAATGATCACGAGACACTCTCATTACTTTGCACTTAGTTGTGTTAAGCTCCATATGCCAAGGTTCACACCAATGAAGAATAACGTTAATGTCTGTCTGGAGCTTGATAACATCTGAATCATCATTAATTTCACGGTGAATAACACAATCATCTGCAAAAAGGTTAATTGAGGAAGAAATGTTATTCGGCAGGTCATTAATGAAGATTAAAAACAGAAGTGGGCCTTGTACAGAACCCTGAGGCACGCCGGAGGTCAGTGACGCGAGCGGAGATGAATGGTTATGGGTGGTAACGAACTGGAATCGGTTAGTAAGAAAGCACTGGACCCAAGCCAGAACGTTAGCATCAATGCGAAGGTTATTTAGTTTCAACAAAAGCAACTCGTGTGAGACTTTATGGAACGCCTTCGAGAAATCCAAAAATACGCAGTCTATCTGGGACCCCCTATTTAGAACAGAATGCAAGTCGTTAGTAAATAATAAAAGCTGGGTCTCGCAGGAAAATGATTTTCGGAATCCATGTTGAGCCGCGTTGAAAAAACATGCTTAGACTCCAAAAAATTAACAAGCTGAGAATAAATGACATGTTCAAGTATTTTACATGGTATGCTAGTGAGTGAAATTTGTTATGCTAGTGAGTGAAAGATTACCATTAAATCGTCCATATCTGGGCTCTACACTGATGGAAAGGGGGAAGAGGGCACATGGCCCAGAAGAAGACTCGCAGAAAATATTTTGCAAATTCAGCATCTGATCTGACAGTGCGACAGTGATATTAGGGAGCTTTCTACTGTGATCGACTGGAGCAGCTGCAAATACTTGAAAATGTTTGTTCGTGGAGTCGCTATGGCAACTTTGCAACTGCTATGTTACAACGCGAGACGATATCACATACAAGGTGTTATACGTTTTTTTTTTATTAATTCAGTGATCGTTTTTTATAGTCAAGCTTTCCCAACTAAGCGGAAAAACAACAATAGCAGAAAAAAAGAACCATGTAAAACAATTTTCTGGAAACACTGAACTGAAAGCCAATGCTTCGCCGATTTGCTGAGTAGATTTAAGTTCTTTGAGCTTTTGAGTATAGTTTCGAAATGCTCCGCTCAAATTATTCTGCCATCAAAAGTTACCTCTAGAATTTTTTTCGGCAGTGTGCAGACCACGACATAGCTTGCACAAACAAGCGAACCGCGTTTTTCGTTTATCATTTTAACGAAGGAGTAAACATACCAGTAGTCATCATCCCTTCTGCGACTCTCTGGGAGGTACTCTCTATATATTTAACTTAGTGGGCAAAAGTTGATGTAATCGAGCAAAATAGAATTCAAAAACTATTTCCGGTGATGTGTCCGCGTTATCTGTGTTCATCAGGGTTCGTATAAAAATTGTAGCCTGTCTTGTTCATGCCTGAGAAAAATTTTGTACCTAAAATGCTTATTAACATTCTGCACGCGGAGTCACCACAATCCGCCAAATTTTGTAAGCCACACATCACCCGCCAAGCATAGCGATTTTCACGTGATTGGAGAAGGTGTAACGTACGTACGTTACGTTAATTCGTTACATTAGCCGGGTGCGAACCGAAGTGGGGGAGCCCAAAAATATATTCGACATAAAAGTACGTTAAAACAAAGCCTGTGTCTAACACGCTGCTGGGACTGACTCCTGAATTTATATTTCGATGTACATCCCCGGACGTTATGAGATGAAACGCCCGATCTCGACGTTCGCTACGCCTACCGTTCCCACAAGCATCCGCTATCTCTTAAACTATCAAAGAGTTTAAAGACGTAATTGCTTCGCCTTTCAAGCCTATTTTACACCAATCTATTTTTTTTTTTTTTTTTTTACAATTTGGCAGCGAAATTGGAGGAGCATTGAGGTGTTTTTTTGGGTCATATTGTTTGTGGCAGAACGCATGCTTTCCGGGTTGAAGTTCATATCCCCGCTCATATTTCAGAATTACGAAAACTCGGGGGTACGGAGCCATCAGACACAACACATTTTTCTAAACACGGAAGGAAGAGTTTGTATTGTAGGAATTTTCTTTATGGGGCGGGGAGGGGGGGAGGGGGGGAGCAAGAGAGTGTGCGACCGAGTCTCGTAATAATAGCAACAGCAAGAAAATGTGCGAAGGTCAATGTGAAGTTGAGCGATTGCGGCGAAGCCACCGTTCTTTCGGCACCCCACCGCTTCCTCTCTCTCCCGGCGCTTCGGTGCTCGAAATAACGAGTGGAGGGTGGGGACGCGTATGAAGGGAAGCGGTGACGAAGCACGGGGGCTGTTCGGGGTGTCGGGACTGTCAGGGAACACTTTTAAAGCTCTGCTCGGGATATCAATTAGTCTTTACGGCCGCAGGATGGAGGAGAACTCGCGTGTCGGGGGTGAGGTGCACGGCTTGAGAATTCCAACAAGTGTCCGTGGAAACTAAAGTGCCTTGCGAAGACTCGGATGATGCCTAGATTTAAAGTGCTTGATTGGGGTCCAGTATAGGCTGTTCATTACGGTGCATATTAGTGTTCGAGTTGAGTTAAGCTATGATGTGTTATGCTGAACCTGTTTCACTGAACGAAGCAAACTATGCATCGCCAAAAAATGAAAAATAAAAAGACAAATATCAAAGATTATGTTTCGTCACCGCCAAGGTTGCTTATTAAGGAGGTGCACAGCGTTTGGGATAATGGAGTGCTTGAAAATATTTGAAAAGCTATACTTCTAATTCGTAGAGACGGTGACAGTTTTAATCACAATTTTGCGGGGCATTACGAATATCTCTAAACAAGTCACTTAAGAAAAACATAACGACAGGTGCACGTGTTTTTTTTTTTACCACGCCTTAAAAATATAGTTACTCACCGGTATTTTGAACTTTTTCCCGCTAAATTTAGCGGGGAAATTTACGTCACTTGACCTCAACACCAATTCTGTCTTCTCCACTAAATTTAGCGGGGAAAATAACGTCACATGACTTCGTGTCACGTCACCCATGAACAAATTCAGTTTCTCCTTTGGATTTATCCGGGAAATCTAACGGAAGGAGGAGGAGGAAAGGAGGGGGAGGAGGGGAGGAGGGGAGGGTACGAAAGAGGAGGAGGGGCATACCCTCTCCTCCGTACCCTCCCCTCCTCCTCCTCAAGAGCTGCGCTCTAATTTCGCATTACAGAAATTTGTAAACGTCTTCTTTTTGTTTTACCGTTTGTTTGTCACTCGGTGCTTTCTATGTGCATTTGTATTGTATTTAAATCAAAGAACCATCAAGCAAGATGTATATAAGACTGAACGCCAGTAGAAAAAAAAAGAGGGTATGACGTCGGAGCCGTTAAGTTGGCATTTCGAAGCAGGTGGACCGAATGGACGGTAAAGGTGCGAGCGTGCAGTTGAATCCCCAACCCTGCCCGTTTCGATCTGTATGAGCATCGTACCGGCATGCGGTCGTGTTTCACTACTGCGTGGTGCACGTTAAAGACCCAGGCAAGTGGTTGTACTGCACTGGCTAAGTTTATCATCCACAGCGTCCACTCGGAGGTGGGGACGCCGACTGTCAGAGCCAGGGGAAGCGCTAGCGTTGAGTCATCGCCGGTCGGACGAGCTCGTACGCCGCGACTCGACCCTTCGCCCGGAGTCCACTCCGGTACTCCTAGACCAGACGGCCGTCCACTCGGAAGAGGGAAGGCCCGACTGTTCCGCTCGATCTGGTCCTCCGAAAACGGGAGACGCGCGGAGGAGCGCGAGAGGATAGGCCAACATGGTGGCGTACTCTGCCCGACACAATACGGAGCGAGCAGGCTGGAAGCCAGACGACTCCGGCCGGAACGTCCGCGGCTTATGCTTTCTCGGGGAGGGAAACCAGTGGCTTCTACAGCATTCAGGCTGCATAAACATACATACAACTCAATTTTTTTACTTTATTATTTATTTTTTTAGGGGGGGGGGAGGGAGGCGGGCGCGCGCCGTTCTCATTGGCGTTTCGTATTAAACCGAGTAACGCACCGGACGGAAATTCCATAGCGTTTTGGAACCAATCGAGGGTGTATAACTATAGAGAGCATATCAGCTGTCTGCGTGAGACGGGAGCGTGTTTATCGTACGTCGCTTCGGTACAAATAGTCAAACGTGCTAAACGAAAAGCGCCGAATAAGCAAGTAGACGAGACGAAGTGCACTCTCAAATGAAGATTTATTAAAACACAGCACAATATTAATACCATTTTTCTGGCTATTCGTTTATAAAACAAAACTCCTTATCTACCAGGGCATTGACGGGGCACTAACGCACTTGCTTTCCGCTGGCTTTCTGATACAGAATGCATAGTAATATTCAAAGGCATAATTCTGGGTCACATGGGTCCTATCCCAGTGCAGTGCCAGATTGCCTGGCGGGGACTGTTTTACTGACCATGCATGTTACATCCATGAATGACCATGTATGTTATCTTGATTGCTTGGCTTGTTATCACGTTATCAGCAGCCTGTGGAATGTTTGGGTGGAGTGCCGAAAATAGCCCGCGTCGATAAAGAGCGCGGTCCACGGCGCGAAACCGCGGTGCCCTACTAACAGCTATCGTTGTAATATCGCTGTAATAATAATATCGCTCTAATATTGCCTTAAAAGTAAGATACCTATTTTCATCCTCCTATGTAGAAAAGTAGATAAGCCAACGCTGTGAAACTTTACCTATAAAGCAAGTCAGTTGGAGATGAAGTTACGTGAGCTTTAATGGGCTCCGTAAGAAATAAATTTATGATTGTAGAAATATACCTTAATACGGGCTGGTTCATACAGCCCAGGTTTTTTTTTACATTGCGTAACTTAGGTTACCAAAGCGCCACACCGGCTGGCGTCTGCCGCAGTAACTGTTCTAAAGCAAAAGCCTGAAACAAATGGCACCTTGTACGCGCGCTCGTGAGCGCTTTATTTTGGTAAAGGGGTATCCACACGAAGGAGAACTCCACGGACGGATGTTGTGACGTCAACATCCCGGGAAACTACGTCCCGGCTCCGCCGCGTGCACTTGCGGAGCTTTCGTGCTGTCAGCACGAAGCCTCCGCGCCTCCGCCACGGAGGAGAACGCGCCGGGAGGCGTCAAAAAGGGATGACGTATCTCTCACGTGATGCGCGCTCCGCGGAGGAAAGTGGCGGATTTCTCCTTCGTGTGGATACCCCTTTATTGACTTGGAATCTTTTATACAGGGAAGGCGTGCGCGCGTGGCGCGTGGAACACCACTTCCTCCATTCTCCTTGATGCTTGAGTAATTTCGAAATAGCTCTGTTCAGCACTTTGATCAGGGGAGAGTTTCAGGCAATGAGAACACAGCTAGCACGTCACGTTGAGCCTAAACAGATCTTGGCGTATGTTTGGACACAACGAACCTTTTCCACATACCGACGGCACCAGGCGGTGGCTGCACGAACTAAAAATTGAGGAAGTGACCTACCTGCGCTACCAATCGATAATGGGAGTTACGCTACCAGTTTCTTCGCTCTCTGAGGTGCGGCGCGTGTCCAACGCTACTTTAATCCATGGCGTCCCCCCAAACGTCGTGTTTTTCTTTCCGTCCACTTTCTTTTTTTGTGTAACACAATTATATATATGCTACGATTGCGTTTTCTACTGGCTGATCCACAGCCTCCTTCCAAATTCCTTCGATTTTTCGTGCCAACTTCCACCGCTTGGCATCGGGCGCTCGCGCGTGCGCAGAGCGCTTCTCGGAAAATATCCATTCTGAGAACTGTGCAAGTTATTAACAATACTTCCAATTGGTAACATTTGTTTTATCGTCGGTTTAAAGCCACATTTAGTCACCATAACTGCGTAATCCCACAGAGTTAAATTCTTACGTTTACTTAGATTACGGCTCTGCGCTCGAGCGATTAGAGAACGTCTATTTGAGATAATGAGTGACGAGAAAGGAATGTCCCTTGTAAAACGTCTCAGAATGGCGGGTCTGTTGGCGGCGTCTCAATGGCACACGTCCTTCGTTGGACAGCATCGGACTGTTTCGGAATAACAAGCAGGGATGTCTGGCGCGGAAGACCGGTCTTGAGCGTTCCTTTTCTTCCGGTGTGAACGAACCCCGCGTGCACCAGCGCGGAGCGAAGTCGTCTCGTCCTTTTTATTCATCATCGACCCGAGTCGTCTGAGGCCCCGGGGTAAACCTGGCTGGTGTTGCACGTTCACGCGTATGACCAATACCGCCTAGAAGACGAGGCCTGCGCATGACGTCATCGTTCGTGGATCTCCGACCCAGCCCACTGCGGCAAGCAAGTTGAATCTCGACGAGAGACGCCGCAAAGCGCCAGACGCGTTCTTCATTGCTGCTTTGCCGCGTGCTAGCGTCGCGCTCGTTATGAGACAGTAGAGAGTTCTAGACTCGTATATGCGCACTGCGCATATGTGAGTCAGTTAAGAAAATATTTCTAATAAAACCGCACCATTTGAATCTGGCTTCACGGTTACGTTTGGGGGAAAGGCACAGGCCCTGTCTTCCGGGTGGTGGTCTTGGTACCACACCACTTTTTGTCTCATGTTTGCGTGGCAACTCAAAAGCGCCACCTGGTGAAAACGATAAAAGGCGTGCTTGATATTGAACACTGCAGAGTCTATTGCCGTTACATGGAAGCCTGAAATCAGCTGAGCACCAATGAACTTTGTTTATGCTGACATTTGAATAACTTGCGTCGCATTTGTAGTTTCTTGCGTAACGCTAGCCACCGTTTACTCCATCTTAAAATATTTAAAAAAGAAGCTAACGTGTTCCTTCTAAAATTCAGTGAAGCCACTTAGGTCATTTAGTCATCATTTATATATTTATTATGTTCTAACATTTTTTACATGCAAACATCGTGAAGTTTATAACGAGCTTCTTGTGTAGTGCAGCCTCCCAACCCTGCGAGGCGTTCGATTAGTCCCTTATTAGCCAAACGACTCACAACGCACTGTTGCCTTCTCCGTCCCACATCTTATGAAATTCTTTTTCGTAGCTAAGCTCACTGTGATGTGTAGACTGCAAGCCGTCTAAACCAAAGCAGATTTTCTTGGATTCTTCGAGTGATGTCGCTCGCTGCGTGCTGTGCGTACAATGAATGCTCCGATCGAGGGGCCCATTGGTGGCAGTGCATTAAATGGGATGGTTGAGTTATAAAAGTAATGAACTAATATGACAAGTGCAGGAACTAAATTTTTAATTTCGTTACAATGAAATAGCACCGAATAATGTAGGCTACGCAAACATAAGACTGTATAACCTACACTTAACGCGTATAACTTGGTTATATCTAGATACACTCGTAAAGCGAATGTAGCTACGTGTATTTCGTAACTAATTTCATAACAGCTGAAGTAACTACCATGGTATGGCGTTTATTCTCTAAAGGTAACTATTCCAGGTCTGCAGGCCCGCACGTAGCCTCCGCTTCAATGTCAGGTGTGAGGACGAGGACACTCGGCATGCAGATCAGGGCGTCTCGCCGACGTGACGCGCTTAGCGAGGAGCTCACGTACTCTCCCGGGCAGGCCGCCACGCATTTCAAAGAGGGGCCTCCTAAAGCCGAAGCCTTCTGCTTTGTCAAGAACTCGTTACCGAGAAAACGTGCAATTCGGTCTCAATTGCGGTGACTCGCGATAAAGAAAGCAACAAATGAACTTACTAGGCTACCGTAGGGCCGTATGCACGAACTGCAAGTCCCTGACGTGAGGCCACTGCGGTGGCGCTGCTGTCGGCACTGGGCATGCGCAGACGCTTTTTCTCGAGCAAGGTTGGTTTCTGCGCACGCGCAGTGCCCACACCTGGTTTGCGCAAGCGCCGACTTCTTTGTTGACAGCTTGGAGGACGGAAGAAGAGGAGGCGACATACCGTTTCAAGTCAGCCAGAGGAGAAAATCCCGAGTGAAGCCTGAAGTAGAGGTGGGAATGCAACCCCAGGGGTGCCCAAACAAGCCCATAAATGCTGTTGGCGCCACATCAGCTGTCCTTTCCGCCCAATGGCGTCTTTTGATGTTGGTAATCGTTGGGGCGTGTCCCTCCAAACCGGAAGTCTCCATCGGCTTCACTTCTGGTGACAGCTTCTCTACCTCCATAGGTAAAGGGACACTGACACCCCCCTCTCACTCCCCCCCCCCCAGAAAAAAAAAAGTAATTTTTGTGGTAGGCGATTTAATATGGTCCCAGGAGACTACCCAATCAACATTTTTCTACAGCGTCACGTATAGCTTTTATGAAGTCAAAAAAGGCAACTGCTTGAAACTGAAAGCCGGACTGGGAAGGAAGAAGAAATGTAGAGGAGGAGAAAGCTGCCGGATGTCACGTGGCTACACCCGACCGCGTTTTCTCTTTTTTTTCCTTCATTTTTCCGGCCGTGCGAGACAGATGAAAATTCGCATGTCGCAAAACAAAAAAAAACAAGCATTTGGAACGTGCGTATTTCAAGCTCTTATACCAAGCCGTGTTCTTAAGATGAGCGATGTCTTCCGACAGTAGAAGGGACGACGACTCGGCGACGTCTTCGTGCGAATCAACTCGGTGGTCGGGCGTGTCGTACGAAAATACATCCGAATTGTTTTGATCGGTAAATGATTTCTCTGTTCGAAGCTAGACAGATTCGCCAGTACCGCGAAAAACAATTCTGAAGTCGAGTTCTCACGCCCGTCGTCCGCCGCCATCGCTTCGTCCGCTTCGCTTAACCGTCCATCCCGCGACTCCCGCCGCTCGCGATGCGACGCCATGTTGAGGATTACGCAGGGAATGCACAGAGTGCTTTCGGGTTCTATGCGCAACTTTCTATTTTAATTAACGTATTTTCAGCATTTTAGAAGCCACAAAAAATCAGATATTATATTTGTTTTAATTTTTTTTTAATATTGAGTGTGTGCCTTCGATGACCCACGACTTCGATTATATTTGGTGCGTGTCTAGCCTACTACACCATAGCGAAACTGGCCAGTAGCTCTAATCTGGACACTCTGAGGAAAAGTCGGCGAGGAATTCGACCGCCGTGATTGGACGGCGCCAAAGTCAAACGCTGCGCTGGCCGATCCCGGCCGCCGGATTCCTCGCCGACTTTGTCGCCAAGTGTCCAGAGTAGAGCGCCAGTTCTCGACCGGCGGTTTTGGGGCAGAAAGAAAGCGAACTTCGAGCCGCAAATTGTGTTCTGGGTGGTTGGGCTCTCATATGTCATGTACAAATAAAAAACTTGTCGAACATAAATACCCTGTCAATGTCCCTCTAATAGCGTTTTGCTTATATACAATTCCTACGTACCGGAACTGAAGCGCCTTTTCGGTTCTGTTACGTAGCTTTCTGAACATGCTGGTGAACAGTTTGCCATTTGCCCTCTTCGCTTGCGTATAAGCGATCTTCGCTTGCGTAGAAACAATTTTGCGCTCCTTTTTGTTTGAGTTTGGAATTTTTGGGGATATGGCAAGTGCTTTCGCCGATGACGGAATTCAAGAGCCACGATAGGGGAGGTCTTTGGAGCAGCAGTTAAACACTAGATTACTCTGTTTTTGTTTCTTATTTTTTACGGTTGCGTTGTGTCGCACACACAGATGTTTGACTGCGAAGAGAGCGTTCAGGCTACGCAGGGTCATTCAATTCGAGGTTTTTTTCTTTTATCGCTGCGCCTCACCTAAACACAATTATACGCATATTCCGTTGAGTTTTGAAAAAATTCCGGTTCTCCCTAGAAGCGTCGCCGCTCAGGGTGCGGGCTAACTATGTAAGTAAAATATTCTTGAAATTAAACTTGAGGAAGAAAACGAGGAGGACGGACAAGCACAAACTTCCAACTAGCAAAACATTTATTGACACCTAGAGTTTGCTTCAATACAGAAAAAAGAAGGTGAAAAAAATTCTTCCATCGATAAAATACAAAGAATCGACATGGTAAAAACAAAATGGTGGGTGTGCTTCCTTTCTGGGTCCCGAAAATGCATCCAACTTCGACGCTCCCGAGCAGTTTTTCCGTCTATCCTCCCCGTTTCCGCACCGCCAGCTTGGCGCCTCTAGCACATGTGGTAACTTTAGTGTACCACCGCTTCTCATGCTCTCTGAGTCTTTTTTAAAATTTACTTATTTAGTGGTTTTCGAGCACGCCCAGCAAGTTTGTGGTTAGAACCATATGTTTACTTTCCCTAACTAAGACGTTAATTGACATGCATTAGTAATTATCCGACTTATCATGACGATCAGCCTCCTACATTATGCCTTCCTGGCTGTATAACTCACATGCAGAGACCGCAGTAATGCAGCTTTCGGGGCTTTGTTTAAACAAAAATTAAATACTAAAAACAAACATACATATGTCAACCCTCGGTGTACCGAGTGCATTGCGGTGGAGCATACGCTCAGGAACTTGTGGGAGCGACCCAGCGACGACTATGTACTTTCGAGGTTTGGTTGGTCTCGGAGCTTTAAAGTGTGCACTTACCGAAAGAGGCTTATAAGCATGCACACGCAGAATAGACACTTTTCAGAAGTGCGCATCATCATTAGCTGCTGCGCCAATAGATCGATGCACTGCATTGCGGCAGCGGTGGCGTAGCTATAGACTGACTGGTGAGATCGGCCGATTATCTGACACCGCAATTGTTTGGCCGTGTAATCTGATCAAATCTCACGCATCGTGCTTAATTAAGAAACGGTGACCGGCAATGTGGCTTGATGGGGTTCTGAAAAGGATCCACCGACTGCAGACTACCGTGGCGGTTAATTCGCCAGTTCGTTCCGTTCGACGATCTCATTATGGAAGCCACGGAGAAACCGACAATGAGCGCTCACTCCACAAGGCCCCGGCACGATCTGCCGGGGTCGCTGTCCTTATCGGGATGGTCGCGGTATAACTCTATTATCGGGACACCGCGGAGTCGAATCGAGAGAGGCCCGTATCTCGCGCAGAGACTCTCCCCTTCTTTCCGGCCCTGCGTGTCGTGCTCCTGCTCCCTCCTAATCGAGGATCACGCGTGCTCGATGCGGCGGCGATAAGCTTTATTGGCGTCCGTACCCGTTTTCAGTGGGCGGGGGTTGGCCGGCGTTTACGGAGGTCGACGGTTCTCGCCGCCGGGGGACGGCGACAGGTGTTCGGCGATTCCGAACCATTGAGCAAGAGCGTTCGTTCGATCGGGAGAGCGAAGCGAAAGCTGGTTTTGTTGTTTTGTTTTTGGGATGGCGCATTACGGCATTTTGGGAAGTCCCTTTTGGTTTCGGGGAAGGTCATCGAACCGCGTAGACCGGTTGAAAAGCGCGCTGAAATCGAATTTTGAATTTGGAAGTTGACGATGTGCCTTTATTGTTTTCATCGAGTGTACTCCTTTTATTGAAGTGGATACAGTTATGCCGGCCGTCAACAGACTTGTCGGTATCAGAAACAGAAAAAAACAAATACAGGCCCAATAAATATAAAATGGACTTGCAGAATTGACGAAGAAAATGCCGAAAAAATTAACATTAATGTTTTTCTGGCCAGCTGTTTGACCTCACTATACTCCATCTCATAAACATCTGCATTGCAGCAGTGCCGATAAAGTTACGGAGGCGACCGCGTGCACTTTAGAGTGTCTTTATGCACGGGTTTTCGTACGTAACATTCCGCTGAACCAGGCCCTTGCACCTGCGCGAACTGTGTTCCTGTACCTTTGTCTGCATTGGAGGCATTTATTAGATGAAGTATAGTTGAGTAATGAAAAGATAAACTCTAGAACACGGAAACAAGTTTGTTTTAACAAATAAACATTCGCACATTTTAGTTTCGGATACACTTGCCGGAAGCCAAATTTGATGTCGTTTTCATCCAATGACTTCATGTTATCGGCGAATCAGCTCGCGATAATGATTACCCGCGTTGCGCGTGCACGGCTCCTCAGGAGTCGCGTGCACCGATCGGCTGATCACACAATGTCATTCAATGGGAATGACATTAACTATGCCGTCGAGCAGAGGTAGTGGATAGATTAGTGAAACTTTTCTGCGTAACTATACGTTTCCGTTTTCTCTCATACCCAATTAAACGCTGGCACCTGTCCCCGCTGCAACTGGTCACACCAACAGAAACGGCGCGGATGCCGGTTAATGACAACCGAACCGCGGCAATCAGAATTGCGCCAATATTTTTGGCAGAGTAGCTTCATGAAACTAACTGTCAAAATAATACTGAGCATATGCTCGTACGGCCATTTTTTGTAAATACCAACAGGAAACAATAGGGAGTTACAGCAAAATGTTTTCGCGGACCCGATATTCCTTCTTGCCAGCTCTAAGCGTGCTTTGGAGGATCTGTGCCTGACACCAATATTGTTCTAAATTACGACCTGCTGAAACTCTCTTAGCGTCCCTCGTTCGCGTCTTTCTTAATGGGGTGCTCAGTGCGAGTGCAATAAGACCGGTAACCGTGAAGATGCCGATTATTGCCGTTCTAAATACTTCGAGCGAGCAGGCCCAATTGCTCTACAGTCTCCTCTGTAGGTGGAGAACAAACAAAAGTATAGCTGCGAACGTTCCAACGTTATTGCAGTAACATTATTGCGACGACGCAAGTTAAGATAGCCCAGAAGATACCAAGTACACTCTATAGCTACTGTTTACCTACGGTAGCTCTTATCCGCACAATGTCAACAAGTTTTATCATTTATGCTCGCGAGGTATCGTCATGCAAGCACTCAAGACTTATTAAGCCAAGTTAAGTCGGAGTCCTGTCACGGTAATCTAATAATAATTTTAAAAGTTGTAAAAACATAATGATGCCAGTTTTACAGCCAGTAAAGTTGTGACACTTGATAAGCATATCCAGTAGTGTATAAAATAATCTTATAAAAAATAATGCATTATATTCGTAACGAGCGCGTTGGAAAAAGTTTACTTCTAGCAGAAGTAATAAAACGGAAAGAGGACGAGACATGTGCCTGCCTGTGTCTCGCCCTCTTTCTGTTTTTGTTCTTTCTGCTAGAAGTAACAGAATTATTTAACTTCTTTTGTTCGCGCGACCTCCTCTAGTATTACCTTATATATGACGTTAATGTAGTCGTTTACGGTTTTAGGAAAATGTGAGTACCTTAAGAATTTTTATTCTTCCTCAACCGAAATTCATTATGCAAAAACGTTTCTTAATCGCAACTGGTCAGACTTCATTCGTTTCCCATTAAATTACCCAAGTCGCGGTACGGTGCGCCGATGCATATTCCGAAGACAGGAGTGGAGCGCCGGTCGGTTGGCGAGAGTGAAGAGATTTGCGGTCGCAAGTGCGGTTTCGTGCGTGACGAAGCACACGAGAACAATTTATCAAAAGACACGTCCACTCTCTGTCGCTCGCTGTATCTGCCCTGAGCACGGTGCAAGAAACACATTTAGGTGATGACTCTGGCCGCTCTTCCCGCGGGGAGCGAGCGACCAGGTCGTGTTCGGAGCTAGCCTCGGACCAGGAGTAGTTAGTTCCGCGCCGCCGCGGATGGCGCTGAGGTATGAGGTCCCTCCTCGGCGGCCGCGGTGTCGGCGGCGTAGCGTGCTCGCCTGTTTCGCTGTGTGGTGGTGTGGTGGTGGTGTGCGGCCAGTGACTGGCCTCGTGTTTTGCTTTGGTGCTGTGTCGATCACAGGTGCCACCATCGTGCACGAAGGTGAGCCTTAACCCGAAAAATAAGGAAGAGAACATAGATTTACGAACTCTGGCGACTTCGTGGCGGCGTGCCGGCGGTGAGGTACAACAAGAAGCGGTGAGCGAGGGAATGCGACACCACCGCTGGGAGAAACAACCGGAGCGGTCAGTTCGGAGGGATCCCATACTTCGGCGCCATCTATCCCCGTGCGAGTGAATCGCGCTCGTTGCGCCGAATATAATGTGGCCGCCGCGTCGGACAGAGTCATCACCTAAATGTGTTTCTTCCACCGTGGGTACAACAAGAAGCGGTGAGTAAGGGAAAGCGGGACCACCGCTGGGAGAAACAACCGGATCGGTCGGTTTGGGAGGGACCCGATACATTGGCGCCATCTATCCCCGTGCGAGTGAAGCGCTCGGTGCGCCGAACATAATATGGTCGCCGATTCGGACAGAGAGTCATCACCTAATGTTTCTTACCACCGTAGCCCTGAGTGGCTGCAACAGAACTCTGTCGACTCGTCGAGTATAGTTTCCAAGCTGGTAGCTCAAAAATGTGTGCACGGGGCTTGTCAAAGTTGCATATAATAATATTAGTAATAATAATAATAATAATAATATTATTAATCAAATAATGATCATGCTAATAAGAATGAAAAGTAACAATAAAAGAAGATAATAGTAAAAGATAACAATTAAAAAGTAACATTCAGAATAATAAAAGTAACAAAAAAGTAAAAATAAAAAATGCTAAAAACGATAATAAAAAGAAATAATAAATAATAATAGTAGTTCAAAATAATAGAAAAAAAACAACGTAAAAAGGTGATGTAAAAATGCCTAACCACATCTGTTTCGACTTGTCATTTGTAAGATTGGAGCAGGGTCGGCGTCAGGCAATGCGGGCCCTGGACGAAAGTTAAAAACAAAACAAAAGGAACTGACGCTAAAAATAATGTTTCATTTTCATGCAACGGTTTCAGAGGTAAAACACAAGTGCGCCCTGTTATTCTTCCTGCGAATATCTCGTGCACTCCTGGCATACATATATCAGGCTCCGTACTTGATCCTCGGGAACAACTTTCTCTGGCAATGTGGTCGAAGATAAGGGAACGCGTGCCCTCGCCCACCTTAGATACGCTGATTACAGACTTGGACATAGTTCAACTACTCTACTCAAACTACTGTAGTTTAACTACTTTTCCGAGTAACTTGGTAACTTTCAATTACAAATTTATTTGGGTAATTAGTAGTTTAACTTAACTACATTTTTTAGGTAACTTCTACTCAAATTACTAACTACTTTCGAAATGTAGTGCTAATTTTGCTCACCACAAAAGTTTGAGCGCAGAAATAAAACGCCGGCAGATGAAGTGACATTTCCGAGCAAGGCGCCCCCTCACATTCCGTTCCCACAAGCGTCCTTGGGCCAAGGCCAAGGTGGCGACGGCGACGAGCAGCCAAAACAGAACACCGGCGCGCACGAACGCAGGCAGAGATGCTTAACAAGCCTTGGTCGGGTATTGACCTAATCCGGTAATGCACGCAGGCGCCGCACCTCCAGCTGCAACCGTGAAAGACGGGGACACTCTGAGGGTTGTTGTTGTTTTCTTGTCTGCCTTTAGTGAGTTCTGACTCAAGCGGTTTGGGGTTCCACGGGTAGGCGCAACTGGAATGACCTCGCAGCTGGGCACCTGTTCCCATGGTCGCCTCGGCAGTGCATACTCCCTTGCAAAGGCGGACTTTCCCGCCCACAAACGCAGACAGGGATAATCCGTTCATGGGAGCAACTTCCCGCTTCAAGCTACAACTGTACGAGCGACGATGCTTGTTCACGTAATCCTTCGCGTCCTTCCGATACCGTAGAGGCCGGCAAAATTTGCGAGTCACCCTTGGGAGATCCTTTTGTTGGGCCCGGCGTCAGCGGCAAAGTATACTTCGTTTCATCTTTTGTTCAACCAAAAAATATTTTTTCTTCTGTAGCGTACCACTAGCACCGCAGTCGTCCGGATGATCTCATCGTCGTGGCGGGAGACCTCAACCGCTGACGGTCAGGTGCACTCGCTCAGCGTGCTCTCCGAATGTCGTGGGAATAAAGAGGGGCCAATCATAATAATCTCAACTTGCCGAAGAAAAGTAAAAAAAAGGAGAGTTTTTTTTTTTTTTCTTTAGCTGAGGCAACGGTGGCCGAGGCAAACCTACATGTTTCGTCATGGACACTGAAGATGCTGACACTCGCTTTCCGACCCGCACAGCTTGTTTCTGCAATTCAGCGCTGCCGTTCCATCCAGCGCGTCGGTGGAACGTCTTTTTAGCTTGGTTGGGAACGTCTTTAGGAGGAAAAGGGGACAACTCTCCGATAAGGACTTTGAAAGTCAATTGCTTCTGTGAGCGATTAAACTATTTTGGTGAAAACGCAAGCCATAAAATGACTGCATTTATTTTAAGCTCGCGGGGTTTTCACGGATCAAAACTGCTGTTCATTTTGTTACCACAAAAATACAAAAAGTAACTTCGAAAGTAACTTCAAAGTAACTCGCTACTCTTTACAGTAGTTAGTAGTTTACTCAATTACTATTACGAATGCGTAATTTCTACTCTACTCCAATTACTTTTGGCGTCAATACTCAGTAACTTAACTTAACTACCTTTTTTGAGTAATTTGTACATGTCTGGCTGATTATAGAGCTGTGCTGTTGGCTGTGCGCGGGCCTCTCTCTTTTTTCCGGAAACGCCACGGAATGTTGTACCTTATGTCACATTCAATAGGGGCGCACCACACCGCACCGCGCTGCACCGACGGCCGCGTCGCGTTCAGATGGTCGTGTCGGTGCGGCGCTCGACACCGGCGCGTTGCTGCACCAGCTGCACCGTCGAAAGGAGACCGTGCAGCTTCGCGCACTACGGGCCGGCGCGGCCTTGAGTTAACGCTCTCCGCCTCCTTTGGCCCCTTCTTTTCCTCGCTTCGTCTTCCTCGTCTCAGTAAACATGGCGGCTCGGGAGACTCTCGCTAGATGTGCGCGCCGCCGCCCGACTCGCGGCGGTTTTTGTTGAATGGTCCACACGTTTACGTTTTGCCCTTGAAGTGACCGCGCCAAGCGCGTTGCACGGCGGCATGCTTACGTGTTCACTTGGTAGTGCGTCATGCGCTGCACCCGCGCGGTGGCGCGGCCTTAGGAGCAGCATTTTCTCGGTGCTGTGCGCGCCCCAATTGAATGTGACATTAGTATATTATGCCCGCGCTTGTAAAAACATAACCGGTTTTCGCTGTTTTGGAAAGAAAACGCGGGTGAAACCCGCTCTCGATTATCTGGGTTTCCAAAGTAGGAGATTGCCCTCGCTGCATGTTAGCAGCGCTTTGCACAATCAACATACCGTTAAGCGGATTTGGTTAGTATTTTGTAGGGCTGGGCGTCGATTAAAAATTTTAACCCGATTAATCGCCACCCTTTAATCGATTAATTAATCGATTAATCGGTTGCGTTGATTTTTATAAATATTATATTTAAAAAATGCAACAACTCGTCTTGCCTTTGAAGACTTATTTTACCCTCTGTTACATGGCGCAAAGGACATTTACTATCGAGGATACATATAGTTCAACGATTCAAAGACTCACATATTTTTGCTTCAGCTCCGAAGACAAAGAAGTTTGTCCACATTCTCCGACAGGAAGACAAGAAGTCAGGGCTTGGGCGATGCTTTCTTCTTTTTCAGAGAAAGGGGCCTCGATAAGAAGGCGTTAATTGTCTGCGTTTTGGCGGATGGTCCTTGCTGCAGCGGCGTACATGGGTGCTTCGCTTTAGGTGATATTGAAGCGAACTTACGCTTCCACTGTATGAAAACGGCTTTTTGCAGATGATGCAGTGGACTTCCTTCGAGTTAAAAACTTCACCGCTCTAGTTTACTTTAAACTCAAACTTTCCAGTGAGATTGCCTTTCATACTCGTGAACTCGTCCATTTTTGCGGGCCGAATACTGGAACAAGTAACCATGGCGTTGTTAGCTTCCCAGCTTGTTTTTCTGCTTGTTTGTCTTGCCTGGGCAGGATGTGTAATAGATCCTCAACACGTGAAGTTTCGCGGTCGTAAAGGGATCAGTTGGGGTCCCAGCTTGTTCGTCTGGCCTCGGTATAACTATAATGTATATCCTCGAACACGTGACGCTTCGCGAGCGCGAGAATTGAACCTTGCTCATAGCACCTGGCTGGGAACAGCAAACCGCTCAGGTCAGAACGACCGGATGCACGTCACGCAGCGTTTTCCTTAAGAGGGGGGCGGGGGAGGGGCATGAGTCACCCCTAGTTCGGGCAGGTCGTCCAGGATAGAGTCATGCGTGCGTCCAGTTGACTTTTTTGAGTACCGATTAAAAAACCGATTAACCGGTTAAAAAATTTGATCGCGATTAAAGCCTTAATCGATTAATCGGAAGGTTAATCGATCAATTGCCCAGCC
>JAZHYW010014763.1:0-11540 GCA_037355805.1 Ixodes ricinus
GAAGAGTCAGTGGATCGACGTGATGGAGGTCAATGATGAAAGCGTTGCGAGTACAAGTCAGTGTACGAGTGCATGCCGTCAGTCCGATTATACAGGGCTATACTGGGCGCAAAACAAGCTATCAAGTTTTGAAAAAAAAAATTTAGAACGCTCGCAGAAATTAGGATTGCTAGCATACGACACGCCCGATCGCATTGCTGAAGGTTCAGAGACCGAGGTCGTTGAATCATCGGATACTCTCCAGGCTAAAGATGCCTGCCGTCTAAAGAATACGAACTGGTTTTGTGTACCACTACCAAGTACAAGTAAACGTCGAGCACACAGTACGTATTTTGTCTAGAACATGAGTAGAACGTGTTTACTAGGTGCTACATGCGGCCGATGTATGTCTCTCGGAAATGCATGCAGTGTGATCTCTTCTTCAGTTGCTGAAATACCGGGACAGTCCCTCACACAGCACAGGCATTGTAGTTAATCACGTCAATTCACTGACTCCGCCTTTACAGCAACATTAAGCGATGAGAAGCAAATAAAAGAAACCTGACTGCTTGGATCGCGTGTGAAAAAGAAAAAATATATTACACGCGCTCGCGGTAAGCACGAGGAGCGATACAACTCACGTGACTTCCGGCGATGCCTCCCTTCTGACCGCCCCGACACCTTGCGGTACACTGTTACGTCACAGTGCACGGCGGGAACTTTGAATTGGGCCTCGTATTTCTATTTTTTATAAAAAAACTACGCAACTCTATAGTGAAATATTTTTTGTGATGTCCTGATATGCCATTTCAACGCCTAGCATGAAAAAAAAATATATTTTTTTTGGCGTGTCAGAGGCCCTTTTAATAAACGTATTCACCACCACCTCGATTCCCTCCTCACATACGTGAAGGAGGCCAAACTCATGATTCATCTAAAAAAATAAGAAAATAACATATTTTCATTTGCTCAAAGATGACGACTTAAGTCAAGATCCGCTAGCGTAAATCACATTTTTGTAATTATAATGAAGACATTTTTGAACCAACCAACTCACAATTCGGTTTTTATAGAAAACTATGGAAGAGAAGAAAAAAGCGATAGAAGTTATACGTAGGGTTCCGTGTTTTCGGAAATTATTTTTCGTCATATTCGGAGGGTGTTTTTCGGAGTTTATTTTTTTTTGCCGAAGAAGCGGAGTTTATTGGAGTTTATATTTGTTTCATTTCCCACTTGTCCGAAATTCGGAGTCTCATTTTGCAGTGTTTCCTATTAAAAATAAATACATAAATAAATAATAACCGAATGTAAATGTACGCCAGATAAAAAATAAAACGCGTTTGTATCAATTAAAATTTCTTCAATTGAATTTGGGTTTAGTACGCACGAAGCCGTTTTAGCACCGTTTTTAATGCAATGAACTTGAAAGAAAAACACCGTAACTGACCAATTATTTCGTCGGCCTCTGAGAAATGTTCTAAGGCCAAGCTACCTAGTACGTACGATTTATTCGGGATATTTCCTCTTATGATCGAGCGCATGTAGAAAATGCACTAACTTTCCCCATAGAAATGCATTACCGAAGTCAATTTTCGACTGGTTGCTGTCTGCTTCATTTTGAGTCAGCACACTAGCACCACTTGAAGCTCTAGCGTACATTATAATAATTCTATAGCAGAAGTCCCCGTGCGAGACCTGCATTCCTGTGTTCTTTCGGAAGAAACCAGACAAAAAACCTGCCTTCTCGTTAGAAACGCTGGAATGGGGGCTGTACCAAAAGAGTCTTGAAAACTTTGAAGATCAGTTTTAATATGTTTTTTGCCACCTCCGCTCGTTCGAGAACGTGGATAGAAGCCGTGAAAAGGGAAAACCAGTCGCTGTCGAACTACGATTCCTTGTGCGGGCAACACTTTGGGTTGAATTCACGGATACCTGTGGTCGTCAGCTTTATTTGTTTTGTTCCAACATGAGCGAGGGAAAACCGCCAAGTTGTCGGGATCACCCGCGGGTTCAGTGCGTCTTCAAATTCAAACGGCCGCCTGATCGTTCGAACTGTCGTCTGCTCTTTCAAACGTGCCTGCTTTTTGTCGTCTGCTCGTTCAAACAAAAGCGGCCCGTAGACCAAACGTTGCCCCGGTGTTTGCGATAAGAAGTAATTGCAGGCCAGAAAATACTTTTAAGTAGGCTCGGTGTAAACAGTAGATACAAGATGTTGATAACTGGTATTTTTTAGCCCTAAACCCAAAAAGCATCATCTGAATGCGGATGGCTTCCTGATTCCGAAATGCTGTTCTCGTTATGCCAGATTCACTCTAGTTGATTAAAAAAGTGATATTTTGTTCCATGCCGAAACCGAAGCATCGTTCTCCCTAGTTTTCCCCCAGTTTTCCCCGCCACCCAAACGTGACGTCACAGGTGGGCAGCGAGGCGCGCGGCCGGCAATCGGATACGCAACGACTCGCTGTATAAATATCCACACAACCCCAATCAACCATCTCGCGCCCGTCTTTCTCGCGTCTAACAGCGAGAAAACCTGGGTGTTCGTGCTATTTGAAGTTGATAATAATCTCTATTTGCGCAAATTAGGACCTTGGCCTACGTGCTGAACTATGAGAAAGTAAAACAACAGAAGCAATTGGGATTTTGAGAACAGCGTTTTTGCCACTCGCTGCGCTCAAGCCGCGGCTCGCATAGTTTCGTGAAATCGTGAGCAAATCCGTTCTGCTTCTATCAGCAGCTGGCAGTTACTCTGGCGAAGAAAGATCGACAAGTCAAGCAATACTTTTTTTTTATTTTTTTATTTAGGTGCCACGGAGAATGCTTGAAATGTGGATACAGGTGCCCCACACGCTCGTCTTATACATGGAAGAAAGTGCCATTTTTCTTTTTTAATTTTACCCCTTCCAGATATTTCGGTCTGTTAAAGAAAAAAATACGGAGAAAGAGGGCGTGGTCGAGCTTATTTTAATCTGAAATTATTTATGCATATGTATAGCTACTGTCGCTCTTCATTGCATAAAATATCGCGTAGATGGTCACTGTCGGAAACTCGTTATCACGTGGCACTACTTGTCACATTCTTAGTGGTTCGGAAGTTCAAAGCTATGTCTTTTCGACCTAAATAACTGTGCCATTAAAAAAAAAATTAAATAAACATAACAATAAATGCGGAGGTAAAAGGCTGGAGAAAAACAACTACAACTAATTATCAAGCATATTCGAAGAACTTCGAAACAAGTTTCTCCTACCAAAATGTGTACAGGACAGGCTGAAAGGAACACTTCCCAAGAACGTGAAGCAAAAAAAAACAAATGTTTTTTTTTAATGACGTGCTGAACTAGAACAATATTATATATCTTCGGCTCATGAGTTAACTTATTCCTTAACGTGAAAAAACAATAAATACATTATTTTGTATTCTGCATATGGCAATAATATGTACTGTCTGTAGTGTTAATTGAAATGCGAAACCTCAAACAACTTAGACGGAAAAAAAATACAAAGTTTAGGGCATAATTGCCCGTAGATACATGTTTGGACATTTCTTTGAAACTCATCTTGAATAACAATAATCACATCTTAAGACGACACTTACCTAGGCTATACATAGATCATTCTTAAAAAAGTTTAACATCTCTGCCATAAATAGCTTCGACTATAGCGCGCTTGAAATTTGGCACAAACGACAATCGTCAAAAACCCGTCGTCCTTCCTCGCCCCTTCGGGAATTTCTTTCTTTAAAACTAAGCATGCCAGAACATTGAAATAAACGGCATTGTCTTTCGTAAGGAACGCAGCACCGCATGTAAAAATTCGAGAAACAAAATTGCAAATGTACCTCACTACTCACTTCTCAAATGAAACCCTCCGTCGGTCTTTCGAAGTTCGACGAACGTCGAACTTCTACCCTAAAAGTGCGAAGTTCGTCGAAATTTTGACATTTAAGGATCGAAGGTTCGAAACGTTTCGAATTCTCTTGATAAATAAGTTCGAAAGTTCGAAAAATATCGAATTCCTTAGCGTAAGAAAATCGAAAGTTCGAAAAGCTTTGAACTTTTTAGTGCAAGAAGTTCGAAAGTTCGAAAATCATAAATTTTTTTCTATCAAGTTCGAAAGTTCGACAAGTATCGAATTTTGAAGCGTAATGAGTTCTAAAGTTCGAAAAGGATCGATTTTTTAGCGTAATAAGTTCGATGGTTCGAAAAGCATCGAACTTCTTAGTTTAACAAGGTCGAAAATTCGACTTCCGTCGAATTTTACGATATAGAAACTTCGAAAATTCGATTTATTTCGAACCGCTTGATTCGATCATCGAAACTTCGGTTCGAAAAAGTTCGCGGCATCCCTAGACCGAACACGTGTAGGCTGTGAATCTCGTAAACACTGAAACGTATGGAATGAATTGCATTTGTGTAGGCCAGAAGGCAGGTTTCTGTTCGTAAAGATCGCGCTAAAATGAAAATTAAAAAACTCCGCAACCACCAAGCCATACATCAAGGTGCAATAAAAGGCGTATAAAATACACTATTCATCTTCAAATAAAGAATATTTGCTTGAAATATTCCGTAAAGTACAAAAATGCTTCATAAACTTTTTAATTAAAAATAATTTAACAAAAGTTACCGCCCCAAAAAATTGTACATTTTTCTTTTTACCTTTAGAGTAGAATGCAACACGCTTATCAAACACTCATCCACGAGCGCACATAAGGAATAGTGTAATTCTATATAAGATTTCTTTTTAATTCAGTTTTGGTTTTGCACAGCTTCCCGCCATCAGCTGTAAATTTGCATGCCCCTCCTGAACGACATTAATATTTTCATACTTCTAAAAACTTTTCAGCCCTATATCACATTTCTCCGCTATAGAATAAAGTAAATACGTTTTCACCACTTCTTCTCTGAGAAAAACTGTATGCCAACCACTTGACAAACCTGGCAATAGCTCAAAGCCGGCTCCCCAAACCTCTGTAATACCAGACATGAACGGCACTGTGTCGAAAGTCATGTCTAAACTCAGACTTGAACTTTGTTTAGACGTTTCACTTCTGGTCTTCAACAGATCGGCCGCGTGAGTGGAACTCCGAGAGTAGCCCGAGCTGTCTGAAACAAATATAGTGTATATGAAAAACACAAGACAAAAACACTGAAGCAATTGTGAACAACAAATGTGACTGAGCCAAGTGTTGAGTATAGTGCTAGAATGTGCACTATTTTTCTCGACATTATTAGCGCTCCTCTTTGGACGGATGTTGTAGTGGACAGTGTGGTTACAGCCGGCTTGAGTCAGCGCTCGCCGCTCTTGAAGCTGTTCTCCAGCCGCAGAAGGATACTCAACTCGCAGCACGCGGCTATGTTTCGTTTGTTTGTTTCTTTCTTTATTTAACTTCGGAGAGTTGGGTCACTGCGTTCAGGCGTTACGCCCATACCGAAAGGTTTGCAGTACCTCTTGCAAAGAGGGGAAGGAAGTTAGATATACAAAACAATGGGGGGGGGGGGGGGTATGTAGCAGCGTACTCAAGCCCGTAACTCTTTAAACTATTCCCAGCATAAGCGGGAATGTTCCATGCGACACTAGTTCTCCCGGCACACAGATAGTTCGCGCAAAAAACACCTTGAAGTGGTTGGCCCCCATTGCTGCCCAAGAGCGCTTTTTTTTCTTTTTTTCTTTTTCTTTTACGAGAACAAGGGTAAAAAGAAGATTTTCCCGGCAGTGTTCGTACAATCTACCGAAGATCACCCATTGCAAAGGAACTTTCAACCTTAAAGCTATGAAAAAATAATCTCGATCGCTGGCGCCCAGAAAGCCGCTTCGTGGATGCCCGAGTCGCTCGTCCGCCGGCCCACCGGTGACGTACGCGGGTAGGGAAAAGTAGGGATATTTCATTGTTGCCAGTAGAGAGGCGCCTCCTGGAAACCTCGCGGCCGGCGTAACTTGAAAATTCAATCCCTTCGGGGGAGGGGGGGGGGGGTATTTGTATCAAATATTCTGGCTCTTAGTTAAGAAAGGGTTATTGATGCGGTTTGCCGATTTCCAGCCAAATCGAAGACTATAAAAAAATCGGCGGGGCTCCCCACTTGGTCTTTTCCGCTTCCGATTTTTAGTACCGACCAACGTTATTAGATTAGCTCAGTAGCGTTGGTACCGACGTAGATCATCGCCGATACCGTCTACACTTTTGCAGCACGAGCGACGTCGCGACCAAAAATAACTAGAAGAATCTCATCATGGTTTTGGCGTCCATTTTGTGGCGTTCAAGTGAATGAATCGCCGCACGTCAACTTATTTACGCAAAGTTTAGCGGCGTAACGAGCCTCGATAATTTCGCTCAGGCAACTAAAGTGGTAAGACATTTTTTTCGGCACGTAGAATCGACAATTCCAACGCGAAAGGAGTACGGAGACCCACGCAGACGCCGCCAACGTGACATTCCAATGGTTTGTTGACGCGGGACGCGCTGCTTCTTGCCCTCGCTCCACTCCACTGCGCACGTGTTCGAACTGTCGCCTGCTCTTTCAAGCTTGTCTGCTTTTTGTCGTCTGCTCGTTCAAACGACAGCGGCCCGTAGACCAAACGTTGACCCGGTAATTGCGATAAATAGGGGGCTGTTTTTTGTTCCTTAAGAAATCTGTCCCTCTCTCTGATGTGAGTCTCATCACCGATGCTCATGGACGTTTTATAATATGTGACTTTAATTTGTTTGACGCACAGTGGCGAATTATTTGTGTCTATGCCCCGTGTAAAGCCAGTGAGCGAACCCTGTTCTTCCACGATATGTCACACTACATCAAATCAAATCGGACCACTATATTTCCGGGTGACTATAATTGTGTATGCGATGCAGGTGATAGATTTCAATAACGCGCAATAACGATGTTAGTGCAAATCGCCTGAGTGAAATAATAGCAGAAAACAATATGGAAGATGTTTTCCACTTATCGAGTGGAACTAAAAAAATTCAATTTACGCACTTTCAAGAATCTTCGCACGCACGCCTTGATCGTGTTTATGTTTCTGCTGACATTGTAGACAACATCAGCTCTTATTGTGTAAAACCAGTGTTTTTAGTGACCACTGCCTCGTAAAGGTCGCAATTGGCGAAAACAAAATTCCGAAGGCAAAGTTTAATTGGCGGTTGTGGAAGCTGAACACCTGTCTGCTTAAAGACGAAACATTTGTAGCTACAGTAGATGACCTGTTAAAGAAAATAACAGAGCAGAATGAGACATGTCCATTGGAACGATGGGAGCGGTTCAAGGAGCAAGCAAAAATATCAGCAATCGAGAGATCGAGCACGCTGAAGTTCCACGCTCGGGCAGAAGAACGAAAACTGCAGCAGGATTTACGTACTTTGTGTGAGGCTGAATGCGAATGCCCTGGTTGGGGAGCAAAGGACATTGCGAATGTCAAAACACGTCTCGAAAAATTCCAGAAAGAGCGATACGAAGGCGCGGTGGTACGCTCAAGGACACAGCGGTTTCTTTGTGGAGAGCAACCCACTAAACACGCCTTGATAGCAGAAAGAAAGTATGCTTTGTCCAAAGAAATTCTCGAAATAGAGAGAAATGGTACCATAGCTACAGAAAGAGCAAACATTGAGGATGCCTTCGTCGAACATTATCGACGACTTTTTGAACTCACACCAGAACGACAAGATGGCAAAATTGACGAACTGCTGTCTTTTATGCCGAGAATAGATGACGAAACAAAGGAATGGCTGGAGGGACCCATAAGCCTGGAGGAAGTCGAAAAGGCAATAGGCGACCTGCCCGGTGGTAAAACTCCAGGCCCAGACGGGATTTGTTCAAGTTTTTACAAGAAATTCAGATAAGTACTCGCTCCCATTCTTCTCGCTGTCATAGAGGAATCTTATAAAGAAAATCGTTACCGCTATCTTTTTCTAGAACGCACACTGTGTTAGTTCCAAAATCAGAGGACGCCGACAAGCTACGACGTGTAGAAGGTTATCGACCAATAAGTCTATGCAATGTAGATTGTAAGATATTAGCTAAACTACTCAATGGAAGGCTACAGCATGTACTTTGCGAATTGGTGGGTGACCACCAAACGTGTGGCATAAAGGGCAGGACGATCCAAACGAACGTTCACGTAGCCAGAAGCATTTTAGAATGTTGTACAGAAGAAGAAAATCAGATTGCCATGCTTCAGATTGATTTAGAAAAAGTATTTGACCGCGTACGTCATAAATTTTTTTGGCCATTTTGCGGCACATCAACATTGGAGATGTTACTTATGAAGGCGTACGAATGGCATATAGTGGCTGCTCCACGCGACTAATTGTAAACCGAAGCGTAACTTGCAGCATCCCTGTAATGGATGGATGGATGGATGGATGGATGTTACTGGCTATACCCTTTGTAGCGGGTGGTAGCTTGCGCCACCTAGCCTAAGTCTAAGAAAGACAAACATTTGATTTCTCGCGCCCTTCTAAGCCAATTTTCTACCCCTAACTATCACCAGGTAGTGTGGGATATCACCAGGATGACCTTTGGGGGATCGGGCAAAAAACTAAAAACATCACCCCCCGCCTCTTCCCCCGGCGAGGGAGTCGCCAATTTTCCTCTGGTCAACCTTGTCGGCGTTACCCCAGCACCGGACCCACTGGGAGACAGGGTTGAGACTTTGGGCCGGAGCCACGCGGGAGGGAGTCCCAATTTTCCTCTGTCCCGCCTGTCCCCAGCTGTGCTAGTTAGTTCTGCATCATTCAATTTTCCCTAGATAATTTCCACCAATCTTCTAATCGCCTCTTTGTAACTGTAATCCTCTTCTCCTCCGTCCCTCCATCGTCGCCAGCAAACCCCAGGGCCCCGGCCAGATCTGTTACCCCTTCAGGGAGTGCAGGACGAAGCCCCGTGCACTTTAATACCAAGTGCTCAAGTGTCTCACTCTCATTATGGCAGGCAGCACATAATGTGTCTATCTCCTGAAATTTAGCCCTATACGTCCTCGTCCTCAAAGCCCCCGTTCTCGCCTCGAATAGCAAAGAACTTCCTATTGAATTGTCAAACATATTTTCCTTTCTTATGTCCTGCTTTCGTGACCTGTACACTGTTAGAGCTGATTTATCCTGCATTCTTTCCTCCCACATTTTCCTCTCTGCCTCTTTCACCCCCTTTTTCACTGATAGTAGTCTGTTCAGCCCCATCACCAGTGTGTAGGTATTTAAATGTAAGCTTTCGGGTTCGGTTTGTCCATTTTGTGTTTAAACTTTTCATGTATAAATACTTGAATACCTTCCGTGCCCACCGCGTATCATCCATTTCGGTCAACCTTTGTTCAAATTTCAACTTACTAACTGCCTCCCTGCTCTCAAAAGACGACCATCCCATGTCCCCCTGCACTCCCTCATTTGGTGTTTTTCCATGTGCTCCCAGTGCCAACCTGCCTACGCTTCTTTGTCGAATTTCTAATCCTGATTGAACCTCTGATTTCATGCACAGCACTGCATTGCCAAAAGACAGCCCTGGCACCATCACTCCTTTCCATATACCTCTGACTACTTCATATCTATTATAGTTCCATAGCGCCTTCAGCTTCATAATTGATGAATTTCTTTTCCCTTTTCTAATTATATCCTCCTCATGTTCCTCTAGATATTTCGTTCCCTCATTGAGCCAGACTCCCAGATATTTGTATTTTCCTACTTGGTCTATTTCGATGTCTTGTATCCTCAGGGGTTCCCTCTTTTCGTCGTTAAACACCATTACTCCAGACTTTTCTCTACTAAAACTCATGCCTAATGTGTCCCCTTCCTCTCCACATATTCCAGCTAGTTCCTGTAACGTATCCTGGTTATCTGCCATAAGTACTATGTCATCGGCATACATCAGTCCTGGTATTACCTGTACTACATTTCTCCCTCCTTCCATATAACTCACATCAAAACCTAAGTTGCTCTGCTCTAATTTCTTTTCCATTTCCCTGAGATATATCATGAAAAGCAGAGGTGACAGTGGACAGCCCTGCCTGAGCCCTCTTTTTATCGCTGCGGGTTGTGTAGTTTCTGCCTCCCATGCTATAATTACCTTATTGTCTGTATACACCTGCTGAAGAAACCCAACCAAATATGCATCTAAGTTATATTCCCTCAGCTGACTCCACAGTTTTTCCTGGCTCACATTATCGTACGCTCCCTTGATGTCCAAATAAGCTAACCACAAAGGAGTCTGGTTCTTCATTGCTATTTCTATACATTGTGTGGTGACGAATAAGTTATCTTCCAGTCTTCTATCTCTTCGGAATCCATTTTGGAGCTCACCCAGTATTTGATTTTCTTCTTCCCATTCCTCCATTCTCCGCTTTACTATCTGCATAGCTAATCTGTATAGAACTGAAGTTACCGTTATTGGGCGATACGACTTAATGTTGTCTTTGTTTCCTCGGCCTTTATATATTAGTCTCATTTTACTCAGTTTCCAATCCCTAGGCACCTCTCCTCCCATAATTATTTGATTTATCATATGTCGTAACTTCAATTTGCTTGTTTTTCCTAGTGTCCTAATGAGTTCCATGGGTATGTCGTCTGGGCCTGTCGCTGTACCTGCTGGAATTTTACTTTCTGCCTTATCCCATTCCTTTGCGGTCGTCTCCATTGTTCCATAATTCTGCTCCTCCTCTACTCTGCTGCTGTCAGTGCTATCCACTGTCCCCCTCTGCTCAAGCTGGGAGAAAGCCCCTTCGATTGTCTGCCTAATATATTCCCGTGTCTCTTCCCCCTCCACTCTTCTCCCTTCCTGTGTGGTTAGCACGTGTTGGAAACCATCTGTCTTTCTCCCTTGCGCTTTAATATGTTCCCAAAACCTTTTCGCTGCATTCCTATCTTTTTTATTTATTTCCATCATCCACTGCACTCCTGCACTCCCAATTTTGGTCTGTATTAAAGCTGATGCCTCCCTTTTTCGCTCTTGGAAGTTTTCCCATTTTGATTCTACCTCAGTTGGCAAGGCTCCCCTTTTCTTTGCCCACCTATGCTCCCTAGATGCCTCTTGGCGCTGCAAAATGGCTGCTTTGACCTCCTTATCCCACCAGCTTTTTGGTTTGTGTCTTCGTTTTTGCTGTCCTCTTTGTTTAATTCGATGCTTCTCTAATTCTCTTTTAAAGATTCCTATTAGATCCTCATATGCCCATTCCCTTTCTGGTTGTTTCGATACTATGTTCTCAATGCTTTTCGATACTTTTTGTATTTGAGCTTCACTCAGTTTAGGTTTACCCGCTCGTTCCTGGGCTTGTTGTTCTGGTTTGGATGTGCCAAATTTAATCTTAATTCGTTTGTGGTCACTCCCTAAGCTTTTTGTTCCTTCCTCATCTATTTCCATACTTCCTAACCTGTCATACAGTTTGTGGGACATGAGGCAGTAGTCTATAGTTGAGTGCGAGTTGTTTCGTTCCCACGTTATTTTGCCGTCGCATTTTACTTGAGCATTCACTAACACTAGGTCAAGGGCATCACAGAAATCTTCTAGCAACTTTCCGGTTGTATCTGTGAATCCATCAAACTCTTCTAAATGGGCATTCATGTCTCCTATGATAATTATTTCCTG